>MU227938.1:193579-204955 GCA_018584345.1 Thuja plicata | reverse complement strand
CTGATAGGGCACTAATAAGGGCTTCTTTGGCAATAGCATTTGCTGTGAATACCTCCTTCTGTCTGTTTGTAGCATCATCCTTTGCAAGGTCTTTTAAAGATGGAATATCAACTTCTTGTGTAGCAATTTCAAAGATCTCAAAGCCAACACATTGTAGATGTGTTATCATTTTGTTCTTCCAATCCAGATAGTTCTCTCCATCAAACTTAGGGCTCTCTTTTCTGAAGCATGCCATCTGATCTACCTTAAGCTGTTAGGCTTTCTCTCCAAGTCACTTGGCTCTGATACCAATTGTTAGAATACTTCAGGGATAACTGAGAGGGGGGGGTGAATCAGTTATCAGCAACTTTAAATATTTTGTACTTATTAATCGAGATTGATATAAATTAAATGCACATTTATATAACACATTACACAACACATCAATTTGGTTATGGGGAAACCAAATGGTAAAAACCCCAGTGGGAATTAGTACCCACAAAGAACTATATTGTTTATAGTAATCCCTGTTAAAAGATCTTTCAACCCTGTTAGGAGTTGTTCATTACAATGCAGTAGTATAGTGACCTGGTTAAGGGTCTGACCCTGTTAGGAGTCTTTTACAATAACCCTATTAGGGGTGGTGGACTCATTGTCCAAGTGGTGAAGGCTACAACCTTCTGGTTATTTGATACACACTGTATCAACAAGGTGAACTGTTGTTTGTGACACTACTTGTCTGATCAGTTCCTTTTGTGTGTCAATGCTTTAACCTCTTGTAAAGCACTACAACAATATTCTCTGTGTTCTGAAAGCTTCCACTTCAATATCTATATTATCAACATATGATAAATATAGCTCTTTTGCTTTAACACTCTGCTCTGCTTTTCTTATCTCTGGCTTTCGCAACTCTTCTTATCACAAATGACCTTCTATAAGTACATACTCTAAGTATGAGATCATGGAACCTATTAGAAAACTCTTCATAACATCCTTATCGGCTCTACTAAGCATGCAAGCATAATTACAACCACGCAAGTATAAACTAAATAGACACGTTGCTTCACTAAGTCGGCTTCACCAATTTAACCATAAGTTTGCAATCTTCTTGAAATACATTTGGCGCCTTTAGATTAATATCAACAACTCATAAATCATCATGAATATACACACGCATATCCTGAAGATAGGCGCAACTCAATAAACATGTTACATATGTCGGCCTTAAACCATTATTCCTCCAAAACTATAACCATCAATAATAGAATTACATATCTTTACTGAAACTTCATATCTGGGTCTACGTGTTTGAACATAGCATAATAAATATGTCAACAACATGTATCTATCCACTCAAGTCTTCATGTCATCATATGGATAAGTACATATAGAAATACTGTGGTGTATTATATGTTGTCATTAATGACAAACATACAATCAATCAACTATTCAGAATCAAATCTCCAACAGGAACAACCCTTTTATGGTCGTGAAGTGGCTCTAACTTTGTTAACCGCTCTGGACCCAAGTGTTCCTCATAGTGCACCAAGCAACAAAATTGGTGATATTGAGGAATCTAATTCTTGGAACTCATGATGGGTATCAATGATCTGTTAGGTTCTATGGGACCATGTCATGGAGGCCTATGATAACCTATCTCAGATTTTGGAGATTCACTTCCATTTTCATTTTCTGGCCCAATCTCAGTTGATGCAAAAATTTACAATGTTGCACAGTTGAAAGCTGAAACATTCCATATCTTCAAAACCACTCATCCTGACATCAAACTGTCTCCACCAACAGCTCTGAAATGTTGAGTGCATGCTAGGAATGACCCTGTTATAGTCACAAAGTGGATCAAACTTTACCGACCGCTATGGATCCAAGTGTCCCTCAAGGTGCACCAAGCAACAAAATTAGTAATATTTAGGAGTCCATTTCTTAGGGCTCAAGAGGGGTATCAAAAAACCATCAGGTGCTATGGGACTCTTTCACTAAGGCCTACAATAAACTATTTTTTATTTTGGAGATTCGCTTCCATTTTCATTTGCCAACCCAATCTCGGTTGATGCAAAATATTGCAATGTTGCCCAGTTGAAAGATGAGACATTGCATATCTTGAAAAACACTCATCCTAGCAAGTAACCATCTTCACCAATAGCTTCAGAATGTCGATTGAATGCTAGGAATGACCCCAGTATGATCTCTAAGTGGATTGAACATTATCGACCTCTATGGAGCCAAGTGTCGCTCAATATGCACCAAGCAACAAAATCAGTGATATTCAGGAGTCAGTTTCTCATATCTCACAAGGGGTATCAACAAACCATTAGATGCTACAGGACCGTGTCACTGAGTCCTATGGTAAACTATCTTGGGTTTTGGAGATTCGTTTCCATTTTTATTTGCCAACCCAATCTTGGTTGATGTAAAAACTTGTAATGTTGCACAGTTGAAAGCTGAGACATTGCATATCTTGAAAACCGCTTGTCCTCACATCAAACAATGTCTGCCAAAAACTCTCAAATTTCAGTCAAATGATTTGAATGGCCCTGTTACAGTCATGAAGTGCCTCAAACATTGTCGATCTCTATGGAGCAAAGTGTCCCTCAAGGTGCACCAAGCAACAAAATTAGTGATATTCAGGAGTCCATTTCTCAGAGCTTGCGAGGGGTATCAACAATTCGTCAGGTGTTAAGAAACCATGTCATTGAGGCCTATGATAACCTATCTTGGATTTTAGATATTTGCTTACATTTTAATTTTCCAACCCAATCTCGGTTGATGCAAAAACTTGCAATATTGCACAGTTGAAAACTGAGACATTGCGTATCTTGAAAACTACTTGTCCTGGCATCGAACTGTCTCAACCAAAAACTTTGGAATGCAAGGTGAATGCTAGGAACAACCTCATTATGGTCATGAAGTGGCATGAATATTTCTGACCACTATAGAGCCAAGTGTCCCTCAAGGTGCACCAAGCAACAAAATTGGTGATCTTCAGGAGTTTGTTTCTCAAAGCTCGTGAGGGGTATCAACAAACCATCAGGTGCTATGGGACCATATCATAGAGTTCTATGATAACCTATCTCTAATTTTGGAGATTCACTTCCATTTTCATTTTCCAGCCCAATCTCGTGTAATGCAAAAACTTGCAATGTTGCGCAGTTGAAAGTTGAAACATTGCATATCTTGAAAACCACTTGTCCTAGTATCGAACCATCTCTACCAATAGCTCTAGAATGTTAGGTGCACACTATGAATGACCCTATTATGGTCACAAATTTTCTCAAACATTTCCGACCGCTATGGAGCCAAGTGTCCATCAAGGTGCACCAAGCAACAAAATTGGCGATATTTAGGAGTTTGTTTCTCAGAGCTTACAAGGGGTATCAAAGAATTGGTAGGTGCTACAGTACCGTATTACTGAGGCCTACAATAAACTATCTTAAGTTTTGGATATTTGCTTCCATTTTCATTTTCTGACCCAATCTCAGTTGATACAAAAACTTGCAATGTTCCACAATTGAAAGTTGAGAAATTGGATTTCTTGAAAACCATTTGTCCTGGCATCAAATTGTCTCTGCCAACAAATTTGGAATGTCAAGTGAATTTTAGGAATAACCCTATTATGGTCACAAAGTAGCTCAAACATTTCCGATCGCTACGAAGCCAAGTGTCCTTTAAGGTGCACCAAGCAACAAAATTGGCGATATTCAAGAGTCTATTTCATAGAGCTCATGAGGGGTATCAATGAGTCCTTAGGTGCTACAAGACCATTTCATGGAGGCCTAAAATACCCTATCTTGTATTTTAAAGATTCACTTCCATTTTCATTTTCTGACCCAATCTCAATTGATGAAAAAACTTGCAATGTTGCGCAATTGAAAGTTGAAAATATTGCATATCTTGAAAATTACTCATCCTGAAATCAAACTGTCTCTGCCAATAGCTCCATAATGTCATCTAAATTCTAGGAATGATCCCGTTATAGTTGTGAATTTTCTTGAGCATTACCAACCACTATAGAGCCAAGTGTCCCTCTAGGTGCACCAAGCAACAAAATTGGCAACATTCAGAATTTTGTTTCTTGAAGCTCGCGAGGGTATCGATGAACCGTCAGGTGGTGCTATGGAAACATTTCATTGAGGCCTATGATAATATATCTTAGATTTTGGAGATTCTCTTTTGTTTTCATTTTCCAACCCAATCTCGGTTGATGCAAAAACTTGCAATGTTGCATAGTTGAAAGCTGAGACATTACATATCTTGAAAACCACTCATCCTGGCATCAAACTGTCTCCCCCAACAACTCTACAATGTCGAGTAAATTCTAGGAATGACCCTGTTACGATCACAAATTATCTCAAACTTTTTCGACCGCTATGGAAGCAAGTCTCTCAAGGTGCACCAAGAAACAAAATTGGCAATCTTTAGGAGTTCATTTCTTGGATCTCGCGAGGGGTATCGACAAACTGTTAGGTACAATGGGACCATTTTATGGAGGCCTACGATAACCTATCTCAGATTTGGATATTCTCTTCCATTTTCATTTTCTGAATCAATCTCCGTTGATGCAAAAACTTGCAATGTTGTACAGTTGAAAGTTGAAACATTGCATATCTTGAAAACCACTCATCCTGGCATCAAACTGTCTCTTCCAGTAGCTCCATAATGTCAAGTGAATTCTAGGAATGACACAGTTACAGTCACAAAGTGGATCAAATGTTTTTTACTGTTATGGAGTCAAGTGTCCCTCAAGGTGCACCAAGCAACAAAATTGGTGATATTCAGGAGTTCTTTTCTTGTAGCTCATGAGGGGTATCAACAAACCATTAGGTGCTACAAGATCACTTCACTGAGTCCTACAATAAACTATCTCAGATTTTGGAGATTCATTGTCATTTTCATTTTCCAACCCAATCCCGGTTGATGCAAAAACTTGCAATATTGCGCAGTTGAAAGATGAGACATTGCATATATTGAAAACTACTCATCCTAGCATCGAATCATCTCTGTCAACAACCCTGGAATGTCATTTGAATTTTAGGAATGACCCCATTACATTTGCAGTGGCTTGAATGTTGCCGACCGCTATGGATCTAAGTGTCCCTCAAGGTGCACCAAGAAGAAAAATTGGCAATATTCAGGAGTCTGTTTCTCAGAGCTCACAAGGGGTATCAAGGAGATGTGAGGTGTTACATGACCATTTCATGGAGGCTTACAATAACCTATCTCTTATTTTGGATATTTACTTCCATTTTCATTTTCTGACCCAATCACAGTTGATACAAAAACTTGCAATGTTATGCAGTTGAAAGATGAAACATTGCATATGTTGAAAACCACTTGTCCTTGCAATCAACCATCTCTGCCAATAGCTCTAGAATGTTGGGTGAATTCTAGGAACCACCTTTTTACTGTTGTGAAGTGGCTTAAACATTGTCGATCACTTTGGAGCGAAGTGTCCCTCAAGGTGCACCAAGCAATAAAATTGGAAATATTCAGGAGTCCATTTCTCAGAGCTCACGAGGGGTATCAATGAACCATCAGGTTCTATGGGACCATTTCACTGATTCTTATGATAATCTATCTCATATTTTGGAGATTCACTTCCATTTTTATTTTCTAACCCAATCTCAGTTGATGCAAAAACTTGCAATGCTACGCAGTTGAAAGCTGAGAAATTGCATACTTTAAAACCACTCGTCCTAGCATCAAACCATCTCTACCAAAAGCTTTGGAATACTGGGGGAATGCTAGGAATGACCCCGTTATAGTTGCAAAGTGGCTCAAATGTTGTCAACCACTATGGATCCAAGTGTCCCTCAAGATGCACCAAGTAACAAAATTAGTGATCTTTAGGAGTCTATTTATTGGAGCTCACAAGGAGTATCAATGAACCGTAAATTTCTACAGGACCATGTCATGAAGGCCTACGATAACCTATCTCAGAATCTAGAGATTCACTTTTGTTTTCATTTTTGACCTAATCACGGTTGATGCAAAAACGTGCAATGTTGCACAGTTAAAAGATGAGACATTGCATATCTTTAAAATAGCTCATCCTGGCATCAAACCATCTCTACCAATAGCTCTGAAATTCTGGGTGAGTGCTACAAATGACTCCATTACAGTCGTGAATTGGCTCGAATATTTTTGACCGCTCTGAAGCCAAGTGTCACTCAAGGTGCACCAAGCTACAAAATTGGCGATCTTAAGGAGTCTGTTTCTCAAAGATTACAATGGGTATCAACAATTCATTAGGTGCTATAGGACCATGTCATAGAGGCCTACGATAACCTATCATAGATTTTGGGTATTCGCTTCCCTTTTGATTTTTCAACCCAATCACGGTTGATGTAAAAAATTGTAATGTTGTGCAGTTGAAAGCTGAAATATTGCATACCTTGAAAACCACTCGTCCTGGCATCAAACCATCTCTGCCAATAGCTCTATAATTCTAGGTGAATTCTATGAATGACCCCATTATGTTTGAAAAGTGACTCCAACATTGTCGATCGCTCTGGAGCCAAGTGTCCCTAAAGGTGCACCAAGCAACAAAATTGGTGATCTTCAGGAGTTTGTTTCTCAGAGCTCGCGAGGGGTATCGATGAGTCATCTAGTACTACAGAACCATGTCATGGAGGCCTACAATAACCTATCTTAGATTTTGGATATTCTCTTACATTTTCAATTTTTGAGCCAATCTCAGTGTATGCAAAAACTTGCAATGTTGCACAGTTGAAAGCTGAAACTTTGCATATCTTGAAAACCACTCATCTTGCCATCGAACCATCTCCACTAACACCTTCAATTTTACATGTAAATTATAGGAATAACCTTTTTAGGCTTCACAACTCATTCAAACATTCGGGACCACAATCTACTGGTGCATCCCTTAATGTTCTTGTACTGCCCTAAATAGGTCAAGGTGGTCAAAATACTCCAATAGGACTAAAATTGGGTAGGATTGATATTTTTGATATTATATGAACTATTATCACTTCATTAAGGTGTTGGAATGGAAATTAACAGTCTAGCTTTATGAAATGAAACATGCATATTCTCATTAAGTATGAATCATTCAGTAACAATATACATAGATACATGTGCAAGCATAAATATAAGGCATAAGAAATTTATAAAGCATAAGACATCCACATAAATATAAGATAGTCTACATCAATACACATGACACAAGAATTTCATACTTAAACTATAAACTATATATATTCATAGAGCATGAAGAAAAATTTAGATCTCTAATAATGTCATAGATCAAATATGTCCAATTAAGTTAAATTGGCTTCGTGAAAGCCGAATGGATATTAGAACATGTCACTTATAGAATATAAAAAATATGTCTAGTAATTCCATATTGGCATACAATGATTATCCCTAATCTAGTCATTTCCTGAAAGGGGAAGAAAATAAATCCTGGGTTGTCTTTGATCATTGCGTTGATGGAGATGCAGTACTCTTTTGAGTGCGCTCACTAGTCCTCCTGTTTAGACTCTTCAACAGCTCGAGCTGATAAAATAACAAGTATAAACATCAATAACCAATATATATTAGAATTCAATTATATGATGACATAAAATAGAATATTTTCTTATCGCTACCAAATAGTCCCTATGTACATCCACCGAAGGGGGCACGGTGATGATCTGGAGTAATGAGTCCCTACAAGAACGATCAAATTAATATTTAAAATACATACATGAACATCATTAAAAATTTAAATACAAACTATTAAAATAAAAATTATAATTAAGTAATCTCTTTCATACCTCACTCAGTGCTTAAGAACTAGCTATAGCTATAGCTACGCCACGATTCAAAGTATCATGAACAACAGGAGGAGTCTATGTTGTCAATAACTGAAAATGAAACAACAAGAGTATTATGTAGCTATCAAGAATACCTAAAATATTTTACAACCCCACTAATTAATAAATGGTACCTTTGTGAAGGTGTCACTGCATCCTTCAATGTGCGGTGTCAATGTCGTAGCTCCAACATTAAACTAGTGCACATGTATGGTAATTTATAAGACAACCATTCATATAAAAATGTACCACTAACTTATTAATTAGAATGCATTATTACATATATACCTGTGGACTAAATGATGTCGTCACAAATCTAGTGAAGAAATGTGATCATTGTCATGACCACTTTGACTCAGGATTTTGATCATAATTTGTCTACTAATTTAGCTATTAATTCATTTATTAATTAAATATAATCAAGTAAATCAGATTAACATGCAAATAAACATACCTCCATAAAATGTGAATGATGCCCTTTGTTGTCTAATGCCAACGTTGATGGTTCAGCAGTGAACTAATGTACATGCACAATAAGTTATGAGACAAACCTCCATATAATTATAGAATAATCAAATGTATTAGTTAAAATGTTTTATTTGATACATACTTGTGGAGTTGAAAATGGAGTGTATAAGGGGTCTGGGGGATCATTGCCACTGCAATTGACACTCTTTCCCTAAATTTTCATCATAATCAATAGATACTAATTTAATTATTTATTCATTTAAAAATGAAATATGATCAAATAAATTCAATGAACTTGCAAATATTTACCTATGTATCAATGCCCAATGTTGCATTGAGAAAAATATCAGCCATCATTCCATCATTCTCTTCCTCTCTGTTAGCAATACCAAATGTGAGCGGGGATCCACAAGAACAAAAAAAATGACCCCTCGCAGACCGACCATGGTCACTCTCGACTAGAGGAGTGGTGCACTGAATGAGAGTCGGTGTCAGAGCACTAATCGTGCCTAGTGTGTCCACCTCCACATGTTCCTTCAAATTGGAAGGAATACTAACATGATCCACCTGTGGCTTGCCACTGGGAAACCTAAGTGCATTTGGGTCATGATGTGACATAGGTCTATCAAATGATGACCCCCCACATCTACCCTGAGACTCTAGAAAGTCAAAATAATTTGGCACCTCCTTCAGGAAAAACTCACAATAGAGTTTCCTCAAAAAATAGTTAGGAACCACATGATTGTTACAGGGAGGGGAATCAAAGACCATCCACCATCTATCCCAAAAGTTTGTTTTTATATCTTCATTCAAGTACTAATGAATTGGGAACCTATTTGTTGTAGTTTTAAGAGTTTCAGTTTCCCTGGATTTTTAAAGAGTTTGCAAATGTCATCTTTTATGATTTGTTTCTTTTTATGCCCTCATATGATAATTTATTTGCATAATGTTATTTTTGTTCTTCTCTTTTGTCATGCCATAAATTAAGTTACCCACTAACTGAACCAACGTGGGTCAAGATTAATTCTAATAATTTTAAAAGTGTTGCCTTTCCAAGATTTGTATCAATAGAATCTTTTAACCTCCTAATCAAAGATTCTATTTCTATTTTCCCTCTTTCTATTTGGTTGATCAATTTTTTATGTGTTCCAGGAGGAGGTTTCTTGATTGGTGGAGGTGGTTGGGGTTCATTTTCTTGGTTATTTTCAACATTCATTTCTTCATGAGGAGAAGATGGAGGGTTTGGTTGACGTTTTTCTTTGGGGAGATTATTCCTTCCTAGAAATTAAAAAAAAATATATTTTAAAAGTCTAATTAAACATAAAATTTAAGAAAAGAAACTTTGACAATTAAATTTGATTTAAAACTGAAAAATAAACTTAAATTTTAATACAGATAAGAGAAATAGGTTGTAGAATCAATCACCTCTTCTTCCAGTTCGATCTTGATGACATTTTGGAGCTATTATTTGCTTCGATTTGATGAAGAAAATACCTAAAATGTATCGTACACGCTCTATTGCAGGTCTCTTTGCTAAGCCGTAGGTTTGAAGGAGAAAATGAGCCACTTTTATGGCTGCACAAGTTTTATTTAAAACCTAATAGCACATGCTTTCTAGCACACATGCACTATGGTTTGAATTTCCCAAGCCTAAGGCTTGGGAAATCCAAGCCATAGCATGTGTGTGCTATAGCACGTATGTGCTAAAGCCTGCACGCTCTATGTGCTTTTGGGGACCAAAAAAGGATTTGGCACCTTTTTAGTCCCCCATCTTCGTGCATATACCTTGATGTTAATCATGATTTACCAACTATGTTTTCATAATAATTATCTCTTAATCCTAGTAATGAGCAAAGTGACCCATCTTTACAGCATGGTCCTTTTTTGCAACTGCATATTTTTCCATCTGGAATGCTTTATGTTTATCCTCTTGTGTGTTTCTCACCTACCCTAAACACTATAGACCGAGATGGGGGGCAGGCCATACGCTTGACTAGCTACTCTTGTGTGGAGGATTTTGTGTGCTTGCTTGTTTTTCGTGATGTGCTTCCCTTGTGATGTGTTGCTTTTTATGTATTTTGTGTAGATTTATTTAAATGACCCTTGTTTCTCCATTGGCACAAGGTGGTAAAGGAATCAAAATTTCATAAATATTCTTCTATATTTATTCTACTTGGGGATGATGCAAAATGGTAGCTACTTATTCTTTTTGGTCTCTGTGATGTTGGCCCAAAAATACTCCTATGTGACATTCTTCCATTGTTTTTTATAGTTATTCTACCTTTGTGGAATGATGATATTTCAATTTGATATTGTAAAGGAGAAAAATGATGCTTTTGGAATAAGAGTGTTTTGATATTCAAATCATTTTTCACCTTACATTTAATGTTTAGAGTGGAGGGAAAGATAAGATATTCCCCTTTATTCTCAAATGCACAAAGGAAGGATCCAAATTGATCAACCCAAAAAGGATCAATGCATAAATAAATCAATCTATTGGAAATAAGAATAAAGAAGGAGATCCTAGGTTTCCCTCTTAAGATGTGTGTTGAAATGGATGTGATTGTAAATGTGTGATAGATTTAGAATGATTAAGGATTTGAATTGAAATGAATGATAGAAAATTACTAACCTTGAAATGTTGTAGATCAAAGAATGCTATTTTCTGGGGTCTATACTCAGTTTTTGGAAAATCTGAAGTATGATCTGGAAAGGAAACGGAGAGATGGAAAAAACCCAAAAATATTTTTCCATTTTGATGTTATATTATGAAAAAGGTTGACCTTGTACCACTTTTTCCAACTCGATCTGCTCAGCTCCAAAAGTGTCCCTATTCACACAGTCTGAAAGAAATCTGAAAAGGGTATCCAGATCTGGTCTCAAAACTACAATCCTAAACCTGTACCTACAAGAAAAAGAGGTTTGTTTGTTGTGGGGGAGGGGTTTGCCTTAGTCAAACCCTGATTTAGTAATTAACCTTGAAATCAATAATTGAAATAAGAATGCTAGCAAGTAGTAGAATTGAATCTAACAATGAAGCTATGATATTGAATAGATATGTAATTATAATTCAAATGTAAGCAAGTATGTAAATATG
>MU227938.1:164165-185827 GCA_018584345.1 Thuja plicata | reverse complement strand
ATATACATGCATATATATACATATATACACATATACATGCATATATATACATATATATACATGTATATATACATATATATACACATATATGCATATACATACATATATACACATATACATATATATATACATGCATATACACATATACATGCATATATACACATATACACATATATACACATATACATGCATATATACACATATTTACAAACAATATATATTAAAATACATATATAAAAACAATATATATTATAAAACAATAAAATATTCCAATTAGAAACGTGAAAAACCTGATGTATTGACGTTTGATGAAACGGAAGCCCGCAGCCACTGTTGCTTTCACCCCAGCTGAAACAGTCACAATGACTGTTTCGGCTGATTTATTCCACTAAACTAACCTAGTTACTTTCGATCAAAAGTAACTAGGTTACTTTCGATCGAAAGTACCTAGTTTAGGTACTTTCGATCGAAAGTTAGTCTATTTCGATCGAAAGTAATTAGCATTTTCGATCGAAACAAATAAAGTTGTTTTAGTGGGTCACGCTTTTCGAGACGAATTCCTTCCTCCCGAAAAGTGTAACCCACTATTGTGGTATCACCCCATTACACCTTATTATGAAAAGAAAGAGATACAAATGCACCCAAATATTGATCGTCTAGATAATGCTATAATCTTTGATAACAAGAAGTAGGTAATAGATAAGGAATGTTCAATTCTTTTGTATGGATTAGCTCATATTATGGAACTGCATGGATGCTAGATGTGTGATAGCTCCTATCGCATTTATCCTGAATCATCCTTGCCCTTGAATCAAATTTAAACACTCCACAAATAGAAAACAAAGAAAACAAGATTATGATCCATCATAGCCACTCTCACCACTCAGTGATATCCTTGAGGAGCGTAAGAACACAATTGTGAAAGATAAATTGACAATAGAGTGACATGACTCACCTAGTCAACAACCTTACTATTCCTTGAATGGCTTGGTTTTTGATGTTTTATTGCAAATGTGTCTGGTTTCATGAATGGATGATTCATATAAGACGGATTTGTCTAGTCTTGAGTACATTTGTCACTGTCTAAGACAATTGATAGCTTGATTAATGATAGATTGAATCATTCAATTGATGAAAGATTGGATTGCTGATAAGTTGAGTCACATGAGTCCATTGCCAATTTACGAAGCTTATAGTTTTGAAATTTGATTGATTATTTGATCGTCATTTTCTTGTTTATGACTGAGATAATTTATTGTAGAGATTTTTGTAATATTCAATTTTTTTGATGATTGATTTCTTCGAGACATTTTTCTCTTTTTAGGATTTTTTAGGACCTTTTGCTCTTTTTAGATTTTTCAGGACATTTGTCTCTTTTTAGGGATTTTTTTAGGACGTTTTAGATTTTTTAAAATTTTTAGGACATTTTAGACACTCCCCCTTGTTTAGTAAGTCAGTATAAGCCATGGATAAGCGTGATGTCTCAAAGGGGATTACACTTCTATAAAAATTTTGGGTACTCAATCTTGCATGCAAGGAGTACAAGCTTAATCTTTGGGATTTCATTGATGGCTAAGCAAGACCTTAACACTTGGTGCCTGTTTGCTAGGTTTTCACCAAGGTAACTTTTTATATTTTTTGATTTTTTTGGTACTTTTTTCTGGATCATATATGACATGTATACTTCACCTTCAGATCTCAAGAATATAACTATTTTAGGTGCATGTTTTTGATATAACCATGGAGCCGATCTCCTTCTTGAGTTGTGAGTTGATAGGTCCCATTGTCACATGATTTGATAATGGCGTATGGTCCCAGCCAATTAGGCTCAAACTTGTTTGGTTTAACTGTTTCTACTTGATTCTTTTAATTTCCATGAGGAAGAGATCTCCTACCTCAAATGTATGTGGCCTAAATTTCTTGTGATAATTTCTTCTAAAGTGATTCTAATAGCCTTGTAAGTGATTCATTGCATTTTGGCATTCTCATCTAGCAATTTCAGTTCACTGAGTCTTGCAACTTTGTAGTCTTCATCTGATATGATATTCTTCAGTGATATTCATAGGGATGGGATTTTAATTTTGAAGGGTAGAACTACCCCTGATCCATATACCAAGGAGAAGGAAGTTTCTCCTATAGGTATTCCCACACTTGATTTGTATGCCCATAATGCGGGACTGAGCTGCAAATGCCAGTCTCAACTAGATTCATTGACAATTTTCTTCAAGATTTTTAGGATTATTTTTTTAGTTGCCTCAGCTTTTATGTTTCCTTAGGGGTAGTAGAATCAAGAGAAACCTTGTTTTATTTGGAACTTCTCACAAAGATCTTCAACATCTATGTTTTGGAAAGGTGTACCATGATCAGTAAGTATGGTCTAAGGGATCCCATACTCGTAGATGATGTGGTTTAGAATAAACATGGAGATTTTCTTACCATTAATATATCTCAGAGGAATTTCTTCCACCCATTTGGTAAAGTATTTTGTAGCTGCAATTATGTATTTATGACTGTTAGAGGAAGTGGGTGTAATCTTTCTCACTAGGTAAAATCTCCATTTTGAAAAAGGTCATGGTGAAGTGATAGGGTGGAGGTCTTGAGATGGTGCATGAATAAGATCTCCATCTATTTGACATTGTCGACATCTTTGTACATACATATGAGGATATGTCTCTAAGTTGGCCAATAGTATACCATCCTGATGATTTTCTTTGCTAAATTATTACCACCTACGTGGGCCCCACAAATTTCTTCATGTACCTCGTATAAGGCTCTCTAGGATTCTGTGGCATTGAGATATCATAAAATCATTCCTTCTAGACTTTTTCTATACAAAGTATTAGCGAGAATGGTGTACCTAGAGGCTTGTCGGATAAGGGACTTTTTTTGGTTTCTAGATAGGTCTGGTTGTAGGGTATTGTCTTGTAGGTAAGTATACACATCATTATACCAGGGGGATTGAGGACCAACAAGGAAACACAATGATTCTTTTATTGGAGCCTTGTAGGTCGGTATCATCAATTGTTCTACCAAAAATTGGAATCTTGTATCATTACCTAGCATGTCAATCAAAGACACTATATTAGCCATCACATCTACTGCTTTGTTCTGAACCCTTTGAACTTGTTCAAATATAATGTTATGAAAAGAAGCATGCAGTTTGTCCATCATCTCTTTATATGGGACAAGTTTTTCATCTTTGGTCATGTAATCATTGTTGACTTGACTGCTAACCAACTGAAAATCACCATAAAATCTAAGGTTCTTTATTCTCCATTGTATAGTTATTTCAATCTGATGACCAGAGCTTCATACTTAGCTATGTTATTTGTAGATGGAAAATTGAGTCAAAAATATTTAGGAATTGCATCATTTTTTGGAGTTGTGATTACTATTCCTTCTCTTGCACCATGGTTCGTATATGATCCATCAAAGAATAACTACCATATTTATATTGTTGGTTGTACTATAAGAATTGATTCATCTAGAAACTCAGACACTATAGGGTGATGATATGGAATTTCTGCTAGTTGATCATCAATAACCTCCCTTTGATAGCCTTCCAATCCACATATTCAATGTCAAACTCACTTAAGATCATGACCCATTTTGATGTAGTCAAGGATGGAGGATCCAAGAATGGATAGTCCAAACCTTGATACCAAAACAACAACACAGTGGAAACACAACAATAACATAAATATGAAATCTGATTCATAAAACAACTGATTACATATAATGTGTCAGGTTGTAAGGCCTTCCTGATTACAACAAATTACAAATAAAATATCAATTCTGATAGATTTCTCAAGATCCAACTCAACCCAAACCCTAGCTAGCCAAATCTACAACCATAGGTCACCGTAATCTAGTAGAAACATCAGGAAGGATATGAACTTGGGCACACAGGCCTCCAACCAATTTGTTGTTTCTAAGCCTCAGCCACTAGCTCTGCTCACAAATTCACAACTCCAGATTCCAATCTTTAATCTCTTCTCTATCTCTTGTTCTACCTCTAACAAACTACCCAACCCTCTTTATTTATACCCAACTAAGCCACAAGTCATCCTAGTAAAATATAAATAAAATAAACCTTCACATTAATTACATATTCAAGCAACAAGTCAGCCTGTAGTAGATAATAAATGTATATAGGATAAAGAGCCAAGACCCAAATAGGTCCACACACATCCCCCAATGAGATATCCAAATAAAATGTCGCAAGTCAGCCTCCCAAATCTAAAATAACACAAGTCAGAAAGCCACACTACCAAGCCACGGGTTCTTTCGAGCACCAGAAGTTTTCAAGCCCCTCGACCAACACATGCCGAGAAACACCAAAGGCCAAGCACTAGTATGTGTCGAGCCCTTTAGTGATCGTGCTACTTGGCCAACACTGCACCTAATAGTGACCGAGCATCCATCCTTCAAGAACTCCAAAGAAATCACTGAGAAAACCCACGATGATCCTGTATCAGACTCCCCAAGTAAATAGAAAAGTGTGCCCCACACTTTGGTGCCAAAAGAAAGCTCTATAGCCAGCTTCATCTTCACCAAAGGCATCCACTCCATCAAGGATAAGAACCAAAACTTCCACACCAGCACACTCTTCCTTCTCTGGTCTAATCTCCATAAGCTCTACTCAGAAATAGAATAGCTACTAAATCCACTAACAGACCCAAGCACTAGATATGCAGACCCATACACCTGATCACACTCGGTCATCATTTCATTAGCAAAAAAGATGTCATGAAATTCATTCATTCCACCTTCTTTTTCCTTCATTCATTCATCCAACCTCATTACCAATAAGTTCATCCTCAAATAATTACCTCTGTCAAGGAAACTAAGTCCTTCCTTCCATACAAGCACTACAACATAAGAAACAACATCTTCTTGCACACAACCAACCCAATTAGTACTCATAACTAGCAAGAAATATAAGGCTACAAGATCATAAGTTAAATTCAGTAACAAATTACTACTCAACAAAACCAAGTGAGCCTGCAACTCTCAAACATTACTATCATCAGCAAACTCATCAAAGCACTCAATCTTATCAACAAGCATCAGATCCAAATGTCTACCATCTTCACTAGTCTCATCCACAACCTCATACTGAGTAACAAACTCAACAACATTGATGCACTCACCACTATCCTAGACAAGTGCATCAACCGCATCAAAAAACACATCTAGATCAACATCCCTATCAACAAATTCATCAATACCAACCTCCTCAACAATACCCACAATCAAAGGTATCTCTTCCATCTCACCAACAATCTCATCATCCATAAAAAGATGCTCTGTAATCTCCACATCAAATCCATCTATCTGACTATGAAAACCAATCACCTCTTCAATAGAAACATGCACAGATGAACTATTCTCAACAATCTCCTCCTCAGAATCAACAAGATCCTCCAAGCCTTCACCAAGACTTCTTTCCCCTACAAAATTAACACCAGCAATACTCCCCATGCCTTTATTAACCTCAAGTTTAGGAAATCTTCTCTAGATCTCTATCTCTATTTCCTTTGTCTGTATCTTCAATTCAAGCATACCAACTTGTATCTCTTCTCAGGTCAACTGCCTGACTTCAACACTTTGATTGTAAGATTTCAATGATATCTTCATCGATAATCTATTGACAACTTTCACAATCTATCTCCAATCGATGATCTATTGACTACACCACTCATCATGTAGATCTCGCACTTGTCTTTGAAAAACTCTAAAATCTTCCTGATAGATTTCCCCCATCTTCTATGATCAACTTCACCCATCCCAAGGTCTTGGTGCAAACTGCCTCACCTTCGGTGATCTATCCACACACTTAGGAACTTCAAGCTTTGATACAACCTGACGCAGTCAAGGATGGAGGATCCAAGAATGGATAATCCAAACCTTGATGCCAAAACAACAACACAATGAAAATACAACAATAACAAAAATATGAAATCTGATTCATAAAAGAAATGGTTACATGCAATGTGCTTGGCTGTAAGGCCTTCCCGGTTATAGCCAATTACAAAGAAAATAATAGCTCTACAAGATCCCTCAAGATCCAACTCAACCCAAACCCTAGCTAGCCAAATATGAAATGACAGGTCACAAAAATCTGATAGAAACATCCAGAAAGATCTGAACTTGGGCACACAAGCCTCCAAGCAATCTATTATTTCTAAGCCTCGACCACTAGCTTTTCTCACAAATTCACAACTCCATATTCCAAACTTGAATCTCTGCTCTATCTCTTGTTCTACCTCACACACTACCCAACCCTCTTAATTTATACCCAACTAAGCCACAAGTTGGCCTAGTAAAATACAAATAAAATAAACCCTCACATTAATTACATATTGTAAAGTATAAAAATGGATTGATTTGTAAGATGGATCTATTAGAAGAATGTGGTGTTTTGTGTTATATTTAAAGGTTTTGGTGGAAGATAAGATTCTCCTAGTCCCAAATTTCATAGAGGAAAGATCCACTTTGATCAACCATAAGAAAATGGTTAATGCATCAATCGATCAGAAATAAGAAGAATGAAGAAAGTATTACATTCCCAAATTATGGATGAAGAGTATGCAATAGATTTGAATTGATTAAAACCTTAATTGAAATGAATTGAAGACAAGTACTAACCTTAAAGTATAGTAGATCTTGAAATTGTTGTTTTTGGTGTCTGTATCAAGTTTTGGGAAATTTTGCAACCGGATCTGGAATAGAAACACAAAGACAGACAAAACCCAAAAATATTTTCATTTTCTGATTCAGGTTGACCTTAACCCAAATGTGGGGGTGCAATTGGACCCCAAAATGTTGACCTTGACCTTCACTGCTCCGACAGAAATTCTATTCGTGGATCCTGAAAGTTGGCCGAAAAAGGTATCTAAATATGCTCTTAAATTCACTGTCTTGTACCTATACCTGCAAGAAAAATGGTTTTTTTTGTTGGGGGGAGGGGTTTGCCTTGGTCAAACCCCAATTTTGGAATTAACCTTAAGCTTGTTTGTTTCACGGAATTGACTAGGAATTGGCATTTTTGAATTCTGGAATTGTTCAATTCAATGTTTGGTTCCAAAATAAAAAATTGGAATAGGTTTTTACGAATTCTAATTTTGGGCCATTTTGAGCATTCCACAATTCCAACTCAGACCTGGAAATGGAATTGAGAGTATTATTTTGGGAAGGAAAATCCATTCCCATTTTTGTGTCAATGTTCTGATTAATTAAAAACAGGTTTTACAAGGACCCGAAACCTTTAAAAAAAAAGAGTTCAACAGGTTTTACAAGGACCTGAAACCTAGAGTATAAAGAGAGATATATAATAAAAAGCAATAATAGCTGTGCCAGAGCACTAGAGAAGAAAGGAACAAAAAAGCAACAACCCGAACAAAAAAATCCCAAAGATGCAGTAAAAAACAACAGGGACAGCAAAAAGAACCCAACCGGGACAGCAGAAGAAACAGCTACATTTCCTTCACCAGTTCCTCAGCTTCAAGGACCATAATCTACATATTTTTGACCGAGGTCTTGAGCTCCTCTGTATCTTTATCCTCCTTAGGACTCTTTTTCTTGGAACTAGCTCTAGTGCGCGATCCCAGGCCCATAGTCTCCACAATCCTGCTATCCTTGTCCTTGTTAACCCTATCCAGTTTATCCATTAAAATTTGCGCATGACCACAATACACTTTGAGGTTGATAAGGCATTGTTCCCCTATTTTTTTAACCGAAGCCTCCAGTCTTTTCACTTTATTCTTCAGAATCTTAAGTTGTTCCACACTGTTATCCTTTTCTGCTCTTTCTTTAATGTCTTTAATTTGTCTGTCCATAGTACCCACCTCATGTATATATATATACATGTGTGTATATATACACATGTGTATATACACATGTGTGTATATATACATGTGTATATATACACATGTTTGTATATATACACATGTGTATATATACATATGAGTGTATATACACACATGTATATATAGTATATATACATGTATGTATTTATACACATGAGTGTATATACACACATGTGTATATACACATGTGTGTATATATATGTGTGTGTGTATACACATGTGTGTATATATATGTGTGTGTATACACACATATGTGTATGTGTATATATGTGTATATGTGTGTATACACACACATGTAAGTATGTGTGTGTATATATACACATGTGTATACATGTGTATATACATATGTGTGTGTGTGTGTATATATATATTTGTGTGTGTATGTGTGTATATATATATACATGTGTATATATATGTGTGTGTATACACACACACATGTGTATATATACAAACATGTGTGTGTATACACACACATGTGTATATATACATAGGTGTGTGTATGTGTATATACACACATGTGTGCGTATATATGTGTATGTGTGTATACATGTGTATGTGTGCAAAAACAAAATTCCAATTCCAATTCTAGTTGTGTGGAACCAAACGCAGAATTTGCATCTTCTCAATCATCTTCCAGGTGAACCAAATAGGACAAGCCCATATTCTAGAATTCATTTTGAGAATAGCAGAATTTCACAATGGATTCAATTATAGAATTGGAAATTCCAACATGCACAAATTCCACGAAACAAAGTAAATAAACAAGTTCACCTTGCTTGTATAGAAACCCTTGTGGAGGATTTGAATCCTTGGATCCAAAAGAATGGATACTCCAAATGAATGTAGAATGTAGGATGTAGGATGTCTCAAATCAATTGCTTGTAGATCTTCAACACCAATATTGAATGGATCTTGGAATAGGAAGAAGCTTGCATGGATGTGGATGGAGAAATCTTCAACAAGAGGGCTCCATAGAGCTTGAATCCTTCAATGGCTACCAATGGATCTCCTTGATGAATTGAATACTTGAATATGCTTGAATTCTTGAATGCTTGAGAGTAGATGATCACTTCAATGGATTATGCGCCTTAGGTGCTCAAAGTCTTTTTTCTCTCCAAATCTTGTCTTTTCAAGTCTTAGCGTCTTAGAGAAAATGAGAGGAGAAAGCTTCCTTATATAAAAATCAAGGGCACAATCTTCTAGAGAGTCCTACGTAGGAGAATTAAATTCAAATCAGAGCTATAACCCTAGAATTGGACCTATATTAAATATAGTTTTAAGATTTGTTACTTCAGAGACCAAAACAGCCAACCCAGAAGTGGGAATTAAATCTATCCAAAGCCCGACATCTGGAAACTTTGGAAACTTGCAATTTGGACCCTAGGTCAAGTTTGAGGTCAACTCTAACCTAGTTTAGGGTCAAGGTTGACCTTGAACTAGGTCAGGTTTGAGGTTGACCTTGACCCAGAAGGTCAACCTTGACCCTGAGATCAAGAACCTCAAAGTTTCATATCAGGATGCCAGAAACAGGCGAGAGAGAAGTGGAAAATAGGGAAAAATAGGGGAAAAGCCAGATCCAAGTCAAAGACCCATTCAAGGCATTTGACATGACCCCAAACCACTTACTCAAAGGGCTAAACCAGTCCAAAATGGAAGTGCTTCCATTTTCTGACAATACATTTAGCCCCCACTTTAGCATGAGTATGGACTCAATAAAACTCTTGGTAAAGGAGGTCATAAAGAAAAGATAATCTTATTGAAATCAAAGGGAAAAAATAATCCTCAGGCCCCCAGGAACTCAAGTCTTTGTCAACCCCAAGGTTACTATAAGAGAGACATCACCAGTCAAAGAAAAAGAGAGAGGGTGTGATTAACTCACCCAATGAGAACCTATGTCCTAGTGTGAATCACACAAGGAAAAAGTGCAACTAGAAAGATGGAGTTGAACCGCCTAGTGAATGTGGCTACTCACTAGTAAACCCATCAAGGATTTACTCTTAGGAATATTCTATTCCAAAAGAGCAAATCAAAACATAGAGAGATCCAGTCTTAAAGACACCTTTCAACCTTAAGGGATCAAAACATTGTAAATTGAAACTGGATGGATCAAGAGATCCTATAAGGTAAAAATCCATGCTTTAAGGATTAGTATCTAATCCATAAATGGGGAAAAATTTTAAGTTTTGAACATACTTTGAAAGTGCATGTGTGCAAAAAGTGAGTAGAGTGTATGTCCCCATGTTAAAGTCATTGCTAACACTTTAATAGGAGAAATGGCATTAACATAAACATAAACAACTCCACTAATTATGTTTCCACTACGAGATGCCCCCAAGTGAAACAAATCAAGGGAAATATCACAGAAACATACAGAGAACATAGAAGGAATCTACCTACCATGGGGTCAGTATGATCATAAGATAATATATATATGATATTATTGCAAATAAATTGAGATCATTCCCCAAATAAAGTAGAACTACAATCACAATGGAGGAAAAAAAACACAAGAATTACAAAGAAGATTATTTTTGGACCACAACATGTAGACTAAAAAGAATCAATGCTACCATGTCACAAATCCAAGTGAACTACAAAAGGAAAACATTTACGAACAATAGTACAGGTACAACATAATAACATGAAAACAATATATAGAAGAATAGAGATACATATAGAGGAATAGTACAATGAGTTTGATTCCTTTATTATCTTGCACCAACAAAGTAACAAGGGCCATATAAAATAATCTAACAAACATTTAGCAAACACAATACGGGAGAAGCACAATACAATAGGAAAACACATAAAAGGCTACCATGAAGGACAAGCCAATCAAGCGCATCGCCTACTCTCCCCATCTTGGTCTATATCATTTAGGGAAGGTGGGCAACTCGCAACAGAGACTATATCCAACATAGTAGGAATAATAGCCAATTCCAAACAAGGATCCTCTTGAGAATTGTGATGTTCAATACTAGGTGTAATTATCAGTTGTGTGGAAAGCATATGATTTAAATCAGTATCAAGATCAATAGTCTCATATTCATCATTAGCATCAATAGGATCATCAAGAGTATCTTCTTCATCAATATTAATCGAAATAGAATCTAAGATGCAAATAGAATCATCATAATCATTCATCTTAACATCATTATGAACATTAACTTCCTCCAACGTATCAGACATAGGCTGGTCAAAAGAAGGTAAAGAATTTTGTAGAACAAAGGTACAGGCCCTAGCATGAGCCTGACACTTCTTACGATGTTCATTGGAAAATTTGTCATGTTTTGTCTTGTTTGAAATATGTTGAGAACTAGGAGGAACAACAACTGGTTCCTTCATAGGTTCTATAGGATGATTAGTAGGACTCTTAGTAGGTTGAAAAGAAACACTAGGAGCTTGATTAACAGAACTAGAAGGAATGGATAGAGGTATAGAAGGCATAGGCAAAAGACCACGGTTAAGATCTATCTGAGGCATGCTTAACTCAAGAATCTTGTGATGTTTATAGGCTTGATATGATCGAAAAAGGTTATTAGGGAGAGAAGAACATGAATTAGGTAATTAAGGACAAAAGAAGTCAAGAGTAGCACAATCCCTAGGCCTAGAAGGTTGATATAAACTATGATTAATCATTTTCACCTCTTCATCATGAATGAACTTAATACACTTATAGATAGGAGAAGCAACAACACACATGGTAGTCAACCAAGGCAAACCAAGCTTAACTTGAAATTGATCAGAAGTAGGTACAACAACGAAGGTAGTGTCCACAACTTTACCACAAAGTTCAACATAAAGGTTAATAGAACCAAATGATGGATAGATAAAACCATTACAAGTTTGAACCCAAACATCAGATGTATCATAATAATAACGTTGTAAGTTTTTTGTAAAAAGGTTTTCTTCAGTGATGACATTGACTAAGGAATTAGGATCAACAAGACAAGCATGTGTAGGTATCTTAGCAATCCTAGTATAAATGTAGAGGGGACCATCAGGTGATTTAGTGGTCTCAAAATCATCAAAGGTGATCAAGAGTTCCCTAGGTCTTTTATCCTTAGGTTGTTTTGAAGGTTTAGATTGAGGTTTCGGTTTAGGTTGAGGTGGAACTTGAAGTTGAGGTTGAGATTGAGGCTGGGGTGGAGAGACAGTTTGAGACAAAATAGCATGCTCCACATGGTTAATAATATGATTGATATCATCCATCTTTGAATCATAACAATATCCATAGAAGATGGTTGAATAATGGTATTAGTATCATGTGTAGGCAAATGATTCATTTATATTTGGAGGTTTTGATTAGGATGAGAGATAGATTTGTTCCCTCTACCATCAAAATTATCAATAGATAAAGCATTAGAATCAATTAAGTCTTGAACCTTATGTTTTAGAGAATAACACTTCTCAGTATCATGGCCATTCTGACAATGGTATTGACAAAAGGATCTGGGATCAAAGGATTTTGATGCCATCGTAGTAGGAAGAAGAGGTCAAATAGGAGGCAAAGTAATCATATTAGCAGTCAATAATTTACTCATAATAGAATGTAAAGATTCAGAAAGAGGAGTAAACATATGAGTTAAACAAAAAGTAGTGGATGTAGAAGTGGCATTGTTGGATGCAAAAGCAACTTGATCAGCAACTGCATTTTTTTTTTATTAATCTTGACATAGTTGTTAGGTTTCTGAAACTTTTTGGGATTAGGAATAGCATCACTCTTATCAAATGGAACAGGAGCCATTGGAGTGTTGCTCTCAAATGGACTCACTTGTAATTGATAATGATGAATCATTGCACAAAGTTGTTGAAAAGAGGTAAATTCAGTAAGCAGAATCTTATCTCTAATATCCTTTTGCAAATTTGAAATAAACATATGCTGAATATCAATATCAGGAACAAGATAAGAAATTTGAGCATACAAATGCTTAAATCTACCAATAAATTTAGCTAATTTTTCTTTAGTTTTTTGTTTACAATGCATCAAATCAGTTAAGGACACTTGCAGACCAATGTTATTTTGGAACTTTTGGATAAAGTTATTAGCAAGTTTTGGAAAAGAATCAATAGAATAAGGAGGCAAGGAACAATACCATTGCAAGGCCTTATAATGAAAATTTCTAGCAAACAACTTGGCTAAAATCCTATGGTCATGAGCATAGTCACTACAAAGGATTTGAAATGTTTTAACATGAGTGACATGTTCTCCCTTACCATTGTAATTCTCAAGATGAGGCATATCGGCTTGCTGAGGGATAGGAGCATGAATAATGTCTAGGGATAAAGGGCTACCCATATCACATTTAGGAATACTAGACTTGGATTGAGTTAAGGATGCAAGTTGTTGTTTTAAGGAGGTTACGGTTTGAGCCAGACTAATGATTGTAGAATCATTAAAAGAAATGGGAGGCATAGAAACATTAAGAACACTAGGAAAAGTGTAGGAATCAACGGGAATAGAAGACACAACTGGTGGAACACTTGGAACCATAGTTGGAAGAGGATTGGAATAGGTAAAAGGAACACTGTGGTAAGAAGGTTGTGAGGTAGGTAAAGACATTGGTGAAACACTCACGGGAAGAGATTGAAGTGGAATATTTGAAGCTACAGGATTGGAAAATGTAAGAGCTATAGTCACTAAAGGAGGAGTATAAGTAGGATTACTAGGTAAAGGTCTAGAAGAAGGTTCCACACTAGTGACAGGAGGAGTAAATCCTAAATCTTGAGCTTCTTGAGCTAAAGGTTTAACATATAAATGCACAAGATGAGTAATACCATTCAAAAGATTAACACCTTGATCACTATCATGAAGGACTTTCCTAAGAGCCTCTATATCTTGAATAGAATCTTGATTATGGTTTTCTTGAATATGCCAATTTCCCATTTTATAAAGTTCAGTTGATAGTTTTTTGACTTGTTCAGGAGGAACTCTTAAAGAATCATCCTCATCATGAGATGAGTGAGAAGAGTTATGCTCCATAGAAGGATTGGAATCATGAGTGATCAAATTTTCATTCGGGACCCTAAGGAAAGGAGAGGAAGACTCAAGATCAAAGGAACTCATAAGTCTATGACTTCTTCTAACTGGGATATTATAAGTAGGACTAGAGGTAGTAAATCTCATACACCAATGAAATGCAAATGAACTAAACTAAGAAATGTAAATGAAAGAACATAAAATAAGGCTAATCTAATATGCATGCAAGATCTAACATGAAATGTAAGTCTAAGACCAAAAAGAAAGAGTTGTCGATCGCGGGTTCACCAAAATGTAAAGCATACAAATGGATTGATTTGTAAGATGGATGTATTGGAAGAATGTGGTGTTTTGTGTTATATATAAAGGTTTTGGGGGAAGATAAGATTCTCCTCCTAGTCCCAAATTTCACAAAGGAAACATCCACTTTGATCAACCATAAGAAAATGGTTAATGCACAAATGCATCAATCGATCAAAAATAAGAAGAATGAAGAAAGCCTTACATTCCCAAATTATGGATGAAGAATATGCCATAGATTTGAATTGATTAAAACCTTAATTGAAATTAATTGAAGAGCATTACTAACCTAACAGTATAGCAGATCTAGAAATTGTTGTTTTCTGGTGTCTGTATTAGGTTTCAGGAAATTCTGCAACCGGATCTGGAATAGAAACATAGAGACAGACAAAACCCAGAAATATTTTCCTTTTCTAAGTCAGGTCAACCTTGAACCAAATGTGGGGGCACAATTATACCCCAAAATGTGGACCTTGACCTGCACTGCTCCGACGAAAACTATGTTCGCGGATCCTAAAAGTTGGCCAAAAAAGGTATCTAAATTTTCTCTTAAATTCACTGTTATGTACCTGTACTTGCAATAAAAATGGTTTTGTTTGCTGGGGGGAGGGGTTTGCCTTGGTCAAACCCCATTTTTGGAATTAACCTTAAAATATAATTGAATTTGTAGAGAGAAACAAAGTAAATAAACAAGTTTACCTTGCTTCTATAGAAACCCTTATGGAGGATTCGAATCCTTGGATCCACAAGTATGGATGCTCCAAATGAATGTATAATGTAGGATGTAGGATGTCTCATATCAATTTCTTGTAGTTCTTAAACACCAATATTTAATGGATCTTGGAATAGGAAGAAGCTTTCATGGATGTGGATGGAGAAATCTTCAACAAGAGGGCTCCATAGAGCTTGAATCCTTCAATGGCTACCAATGGATCTCCTTGATGAATTGAATGCTTGAATATGATCGAATTCTTGAATGCTTGAGAGTATATGATTCAATGTATTATGTGCCTTAGGTGCTCAAAGTCTTTTTTCTCTCCAAATCTTGTATTTTCAAGTCTTAGCGTCTTAGAGAAAATGAGAGCAGAAAGCTTCCTTACATAGAAATCTAGGGCACAATCTTCTAGAGAGGCCTACATAGGAGAATTAAATTCCAATTAGACCTATTCCCCTAGAAGTGGACCTATATTAAATATAATTTTAAGATTCATTACTCCAGAGACTGAAACTGTTGGATGATATTAGTTTTGGTTACTGATCATGTTGTTGATATTCATGTTTTGTCACTGATGTTAACATATATTTATATGGAGAAGATAGACTGGATACTTAACTGGAAGGTATGTATGGACACTGTATGGATGATTTAGAATGATCAAAGTTGGGTTTATGTAGAAGGATGTGTTCTGACCTTTTTCCTAAGGTCTCTTGGTTGAAAGTTGCATAATGTGGATGTTACAGTTGATTTGGTGAAGACTGGTTTTCTTGACTGTAACTGTGATTCTGGACAGAGAAGGTCTCTGTGTTTTGGGAATATCTTTCTAGCGATGATATTTCAGAACTTGCAAGCTTACTGATGGATAGTTGACATATGGTAGAGTAATGGGTTGAGTTTGGTTGTTGTTTGGATACTGATGACGTCAGTTGTAGTTTGTATTCTGGAGAAGACCTATTTCCTGGCCAACTTCAGACATGTAGCGTGTGAAATTAATTCTGAGCATGAATTATGGATCTGGAAGTATATGTGATGAATTGTAAATGGTGTTTACTTATTATAGATATCGTGTGTATCTTAGCAAGGAGTTATGTAATTATTTGTATGATGGAAAGCCTTAATTGGTCGACCTAGTTAATTATGTATTAGGAAAGCTTAACTGGCCGACCTAATGAATTATTGTAAGAGGGTATATGTGAATGATATTTTCTTGTGGAGAAGGTGGAATAGAGGAAAAAGGATAGAGTTGTGTGGAAGCTGTGAGGCTTTTTGACTATTGGATACAGAGCAAAGTTGATACTTCATTGGAACTAACCAAGCAAAGATAGTTGCTATTAGACAGTTCACTAGAATGTGTATTTTCTTTACACCCTTTATTCAAATTGTAAATCCTTGAGGGTGGCTTTAACATTCTTTAGGCAGTGTACCTTGGTAGTGAGCCTACTATTTTCTTTGACTCCTAACAGGGTTTGTCTCCTAATAGGGACTGTGTACTGTAATGTTGTAATATGCTCCTAACAGGGCTAATATCTTTTAACAGGGATACTATACTCTCATTACATTCTTTGTGGGTGTTAATTCCCACTGGGGTTTTACCTTTAATAGGGTTTCCTCAAAAATAAATATTGTGTTATGGCGTTGGCATTTATTGCGTTATCATTTATATTTGAAGATTTGGTTTATAATGTTTAAAGTTTAATAATCTATATTACAACTAATTCACCCCCTCCCCTCTTAGTTGTCTTGTGGACTGTTATTCCTAAAAATTGGTATCAGAGCTATTGGTCCTCAGAAAGAAATTTTAACAGCTTGAGTTGATCCTAAAGATGACTTACTATAGGAAGGATAGTCTAAAGTTTGATCCTAAAAACTTTGACAGTTGGCAGAACAAGATGAGAACACATTTGCTATGTCTGGGAATTGATTACTAGATGATAACAAAGAAGAAAGAAAAGGTAGCGACTAAGGATAAATTAGAGAAAGCCACTGAAGATGAAAAGAAGTTGTGTTCATGCAATATGGTTGCAAGGGAATCCTTGATCAATGCTCTATCAGAAGGAGAATTTACTGAATTAAAGGACTTGGACTCTGCACATGAAATCTAGACAAGACTGGAAGCACTATATGTTGTTGACGAATTTACAAAGCAAGAAAAGATACAAAACTAGAAGACAAAGATGGAATCACTGAAAATGAGAGAAGATTAGAACATCAGAGCATATACATAGAGAATTACTGAAGTGGTTACTAGTATTAGGAACTCTGGAGGAACTTACAGTGAGGAAGAAGTGATTGCAAAGATACTTAGATCTTTGACACTTGCATATAGAACCAAGGTTCAGGCTATAGAGGAGATCATGCCTTTGACTCCAAACTTCACTAGAGAGATGTTGATTGGCAAGCTAACTACATTTGAAGCCACAAAATTGGGAGACACTTTACCTAAGTTTGAGTTAGCATTCAAAGAAACCGTGCACAAAAGAAAAAGAATCTTATCTCGAAATGCAAGCACAAGTAGTAGTGACCTAAGAGAAGAACTTGGAGCCTATGTCAATGAATGGAAACAAATATAGGAAGAATAAAGGAAGCTAGGTGAAGTCGTGGCACTAATTTCTCGAAGAGAAAAGAGAGGTAAGGGTAATTTTCAAGGCAAATTACCTTTGAAATGTTTTTCATGTAACAAGATTGGTCATTTTGAATCTAGATGTCCTACAAGAATTCCAAAGCACAAACCTAAGTTTTTCAAATCTAAGTTCTCATAGGAAAAAGAATGTTATTATGCTAGTGAGGGTATATCTGATGGTGAGGATGGTGACTATGATGAAATTGGATTTATTGCTATTAAGGATGATGAACCTATGCATGAAGAAAAAGCCTTAGTATCCTGAGTTGAAAAGAAATCTGAATGGGTCATAGATAGTGGTTGTTCACATCATATGACTAAAGATAAAAATATGTTTGTGAGTTTGAAAATACATGATGGTGGTGTTGTTAGATTTGGTGACAATACTCCTAAACTTATTATTGGAATTGGATATATTTCTTTGGATGGAAAGACTAACACTGACAATGTACTACTTGTTGATGGACTTAAGCATAATTTGTTGAGTGTTGGACAGCTAGTGGACAAGGGTTATCAACTAAACTTTATCAATGGAAAATCTTCTATCAAGAGTAAAACAGGAGACTTGATAGCATCTGGTACTAAATCTAGACGTAATGTATTTGAACTAAACACATCTGAAGCTTCTTGTTTTATTGCAAAGGTTGATGACAGTTGGTTATGGCACAAAAGATTTTTTCATGTTAATTTTGATAATATTGTGAAGGCAAGTATGAAAAAAGAAGTAAGAGATCTACCTAGAATTGTAAAGCCATCTAATAATATGTGTAGAGAATTTGTTATCGGGAAACAGACTAGAATCACCTTTAAGAGCAAAGATCATTCAGCAAAAGCGAAGTTGGATCTGGTACATACAGATTTGTGTTGTCCTACAAGAATAAGATCATACTATGGTGAAAGGTATTTTATATTTTTTGTTGATGAATTTTCTAGAATGATGTGGGTTACATATTTGAGAGAGAAATCTGAAGCATTTGACAAGTTCAAGTTATTCAAGGAAAAAGTTGAGAATGAATCTAGTTTAAAGATGAAGTGTTTAAGATCAAATAGAGGAGGAGAGTTTACATCAGAGCTATTTAATACATACTGTGAAGAGAATGGAATACATAGACAGACTTCAACCCCTAGAACTCTACAATAGAATGGGATAGCAGAGTGAAGAAATAGAATGATATTAGATGCTACAAGGACTATGTTGTTGGAAGGAAATGTGTCAAATGTTCATTGGAGAGAAGCAGTTGGCACTGCTGTGTACACATTAAACAAAATTTAGATTAGAAAAGGTACAAGTAAAACTCCCTATGAATTATGGTTTGATCATACACCTACTGTGAAATATTTCAGAATATTTGGTATTAAATGATATATCAAGAGAGATGACGAGATAGGAAAGTTTGATGCTAGAAGTGATGAAGGAATCTTTCTTGCTTATTCCACTAAGAGTAAAGCATATAAATGTTTCAATCTGAGATTGAGGAAATTGATTGAAAGTGTCAATGTGAGGATAAATGAAAAGTTTCAAATTTAGGAAAGAATATATGATTGTGGTCAGATAATAAAAACAAAAGAGGTTGTTGCTGGACCTGAAGAATCCTTGATGATTGATGATGAGATTGAAGATGAACATACTGAAGCTACTAAGACATTGAAGACACCAAGGTATGTTAAGAAGAATCATCCTGAAGATCAAATTATTGGTGTTGCAAGCAAAGGCATGATGACTAGATCTAGAGTTAGAGATGAAATTTGTTTGATTTATCAAGTTGAAGCAAAAACTACTGATGAAGCATGTAGAGATGAATCTTGGACTAAAGCCATGGAAGATGAACTAGAACAGATAAATAAAAACAACACTTGGGAATTGGTTCCAAGACCTAAGAACAAAAATGTGATTGGCATTAAATGGGTTTTCAGAAACAATATGGATGAGGAAGGCACAGTGGTAAGAAAAAAGGCTAGATTTGTATGTAAAGGCTACTCACAACAAGAAGGCATAGACTATGAAGAAATATTTGCACCTGTTGCTAGATTAGAAGTTGTGAGACTATTCCTTGCTTATGTTGCACATAAAGACTTTAAAGTGTATCAGATGGATGTGAAGTCAGTATTCTTGAATGGTAATCTAGAAGAACAAGTGTACATTGAGCAATCTGATGGTTTTCCTTTGACAGATGATGAAAACATGGTTTGTAAATTGAAGAAGGAACTGTATGGACTGAAACAAGCACCAAGGTCATGGTATGCAAGACTGGATAAACATCTACTTTGTCTTGGTTTTAGGAAAGGTAATGCACACAGTAATTTGTATTTAAGAACTGTTGAAGATGGAATCTTAATTATAGAATTTTTTGTTGATGATATCATTTTTGGAGGCAATGACAAAATGAGTAAGAAGTTTGCTAAAGAAATGGAGAATGAGTTTGAAATGTCAATGATTGGTGAGATGAAATTTTTTCTTGGTTTGCAAATTAATCAGAGTAAGAATGGCATTTTTATATCTCAGACCAAGTATGTTAAGGAAATGTTGAAGAAATTTGGGATGGAAGATTGTAAACCTGTTGGAACACCTATGGTAATAGGAAACAAACTAAATAAAAGTGATGAGACTCAAAGTGTGGTTCAAACTAAGTATAAATCAATGATTGGAGGTCTACAATATCTAACACACTAGACTAGATATTACTGTAAGGAAACTCAAGTGCGGAAATAGCTTCCTACACTAATCTCTAAAGGAAAGTATTGTGCAAATTCTTTTAAATCCTTACAATTTCAGATTTGTTAACTACTTTAACAAAGATATTGCAGCCATATACCATGCATACAAAAAATAGAGAATGACACAATGATTTACCTTGGGGAAAACCTTTCGGTTAAAAACCCCAGCACTCCAAAACATGCACAATGTATTATCTTCAACACAGCGGTTACAACACACTTGCAATGCAAGTTCTTTCAAGAGACAATATACACACACTAACTAATCTGATAGCATCCGACCGTACCAATAATACACTCTTTTTCTATATTTGTCTGCAACCCTAAAAATGCTTATATCATGCACTTTCCTTTTTAGGGCAACTTCCAAAGATAGTCGCATTAGGGTTTTACCATTCTCTGAGAAAATAGCCCATGATTGTGGAAGAGTGTACAGTACTCAACTTTATCAGTTGCCACATGTCATTGTATGTCTTCACCCGTCATAGAACCTTCTAGAAATAGCTCTTACATGTCATAGGAACCCATCATAACCATTTCAACCATGATCTCCTTACACACAATTCAAGATGCCAACACATCAAGTGGAGTGACACATCAACATGCCAACTAGACATGTACACTCACACTTAATTACATTATTTCCAAGAAATACATTTTACAAAACAAGCAATAAGAATAGGAATTATCCAAGGTTGAGACACCTTATTCCTAACATTCTCCCACTTGTCAAACACTTTGTAAGAGCAATAGGAACATAACAGGAACTAACTGTTATAGGCCAAAAGGCCCATAGACTCCGAACACCATCTGAACTTCACAATGCCCACTAGTTTTGTTAATGCATCTGCAACATTCTTCACAGTATCTACCTTCTCCAAATTTACCTTTCCATCTTCCACCATATCTCTCACAAAGTGAAACTGCACATCAATGTGCTTCGTTTTGGCATGGAAATTTGGATTCTTTGCAAGGAAAATAACACTCTGACTGTCACACCAAATAGTAATCTGTTATGCATCAACACCAACATCAGAACACAATCTCCTAAGCCAAATGACTTCCTTACAAGCATGAGTAGCAGCCATGTACTCAGCTTCTATAGTGGACAAAGCAACCACAGGTCGTCGCTTACTCATCCAACTGATGGCACCACCAAACATAGTGAACAATAAGCACTAGTGGATCTCCTGCTGTTAATATCACATGCCCAATCTGAATCCACAAATCCATCAATACAAACTGAATGCGGAGATCCAGAAGAGTTACCATGGTAACATATGGAGTAATCTGATGTACCCCTCAAATATTTGAATACTCACTTAACTACATCCCAATGTACCCGTCCAGGGTTAGCCATAAACCAACTCAGGACTCCCACTACTTGGGCAATGTCTGGTCTAGTACAGACCATAGCATACATAAGACTGCCAACTGCACTAGCATAAGGTACTCTAC
>MU227938.1:137291-163097 GCA_018584345.1 Thuja plicata | reverse complement strand
TGGTCTCTCTGTTCAGTCTTCTCAGGGGTAGGAGGAAACTGAACAACATCTTTTTCCTTTTCTTTTTCATCTGGTTGTAGAACAATAGGAGAAGATGTTAGCTCTTTGAAAATAACATTTCTACTATCCAACACCTTACTAGTCACAGGATCCCAAAGCTTGTATCCTTTCACACCAACACTGTATTCGATGAAAATACATTTGACAGCTTTGTTTTCCAACTTAGACCTTTTCTCCTTTGGAATATATGCATAAGCTTCACAACCAAAAAAACAAAGATGTCTAATTGAAGGCTTCTTACCAGACCACACCTCCATGGGTGTCTTACCAACAAGAGCTAATGTAGGAGATATGTTAACCAAATAGCAAGCATTGGCCACAGCTTCGGCCCAAAACCTTTGTTCTAAACCAGCTCCACTAAGCATACTCCTAGCCTTCTCCATCAGTGTCCTGTTCATTCTCTCTACAACTCCATTTTGTTGCGGGGTGTAAGGAGTTGTCTTATGTCTCTTGATTCCTTGTTCTTTACAGAATTGTTCAAACTCTATGGAATAAAACTCACCACCATTATCAGTTCTCACACACTTGATTCTTTTACCAGTCTGATTCTCCACAAGAGCCTTAAATTCCTTGAACCAACTGAAAACCTGTCTTACTTTTCAAGAAATATATCCAAGTCCTACTGTAATCATCTATAAAAGATACAAAATATACAAAATTGGAGATAGAAGGAACTTTTATAGGACCAAATACATTAGAATGAATAAGCTCTAAAAGTCTAGAAGACTTGTGAGAACTGGAGTAGAACTGAACACAATTTTTCTTATCATAAACACAGTGTTCACAGAAATTGAATTTGAGATTACAATCATTTAGCCCCTTGATGAGATTTTTAGTTTCCAAGGTCCTAATACCCTTCTCACCAATGTGACCAAATCTCATATGCCACAACATTGTCTTTTCTGTAGGAAGCTTGCCTTCCAAAGTGTTTGCACCTTTAGGTACACTTACTGCACTGCCATCAGAACCCATTGCCACAGTCTTCTTTACTGCTCATTTAGATGGTGGGGATGAAGTGATAGCCACTCTCTTCTTTGAAATAGAATAACTATTGCACTAAATAATGCATGCATCAAGCTAAAACAAAGTACCTCTCCTAGTACCTTTAGCGAGCACCATAGAACCTCTCATCATCTTGCATCCATCTTTCGAAAAGACAACTTGCACACCCACATCATTCAGCATACTTACAGATAATAGGTTTCATGCCAAACCCTGAATGTGCATAACTATGTTGATTCCCTTTACTCATCCATCAAGAAATCTGATAGTGACCCTTCCACGTCCAACTATCTTTAGGTGAGAATCATCACCCAAGTACACCTTTCCACCATCAAACTCTTCATATTTTGAGAACCAATTTTGATGAGAGGTCATGTGAAAAGAAGCACCTAATTCTACCAACCACACATCATCAGATGCATGGGCTACCAAAGTTTCAATAAAAGCATCTCCATCTTCTTGAGATTTTTTGGAAGCTGAATCTGAGCCTTTCTTCTTCTTCTTCGGTTCTTTGCAGTCCCTCCGGAAGTGCCCAGATTTATCACAGTTCCAACATTTCACCTTGGACTTTCCAAGAGTCTTAGAACTCCCATGGGATTTGGATCTTCCCTTCTTTGACTTATTGTCATTCTACTTTCCTTTGTCATTGGATCTCCCGCGAACAGCAAGGGCTTCCTTAGACGAATCTGAAGTCTTTCTTCGCATCTCCTTAGATAGTAGAGAAGACACCACATTGTCCATATAGAATGTGACTATAGTACTTCTAAGAGCCATCACAAGATGGTCCCATGAATCTAGCAAGGAACAAAGTAGGGTCATACATCGATCCTCCTCCTCGATCTTGGCACCGGATGATGCCAACTGTGCAATCAATAAATTGAATGCATTGAGATGATCAGTTATGGATCCACCTTCCTCCATTCTTAAAGAATACAACTTCTTTCTCAGGAACAACTTATTCACCAAAGATTTGGCCTGATACACAGACCCAAGCCATTTACACAAAGAATTTGCAATAGTCTCATCAAGAACATTCAGAAGAATGGCATCTGCTAGACAGAGTCTGATGAGACCCTTATCCTTTCAATCCTTGATCTCCCAATCAGCTTGAGATATCGCTATAGGTCTCACATCAAGTGAAGTAGCCTCCCATAGATCATGGTCTTCAATCATGTCTTCCATCTTGAGTTTCCACAACTCAAAATTAGTGCCATTAAATTTCTCTACCTCTATTATACTGTATGAGGAACTTGCCATCTCAATCTGCAAATAAGATTCAGAATGCTCTGCACAAAAAAATCCCACTCAACTTGAGATTAGCTCAAAAAACCCTACCCAACAACTAGGATCAAAATTCGACCAGGCTCTGATACCACTTGTAAGGAAACTCAGGTGCGGAAATAGCTTCCTACACTAATCTCTAAAGGAAAGTATTGTGCAAATTCTTTTAAATCCTTACAATTTCAGATTAGTTAACTACTTTAACAAAGATATTGCAGCCATATACCATGCATACAAAAAATATAGAATGTCACAATGATTTACCCTGGGGAAAACCTTTCAATAAAAAACCCCAACACTCCAAAACCTGCACAATGTATTATCTTCAACACAACGGTTACAACACACTTGCAATGCAAGTTCTTTTAGGAGACAATCGACAAACACTGAATAATCCAGTAGCATCCGACCATACCAATAATACACTCTTTTTCTATATCTGTCTGCAACCCTAAAAATGCTTATATCATGTGCTTTCCTTTTTAGGGAAACTTCCAAAGATAGCCGCATTAGGGTTTTACCATTCTCCGAGAAAATAGGAACCCTAAAAAAAATATGGAAGAGTGTATAGTACTCAACTTTATCAGTTGCCACATGTCATTGCATGTCTTCACCTGTCATAGAACCTTCTAGAAATAGCTCTTACGTGTCATAGGAATCCATCATAACTATTTCGGCCATGATCTCCTTACACACAATTCAAGATGTCGACACATCAAGTGGAGTGACACATCAACATGCCAACTAGATATGTATACTCACACTTAATTACATTATTTGCAAGAAATATGTTTTACAAAACAAACAATAAGAATAGGAATTATCCAAGGTTGAGACACCTTATTCCTAACAATTACCAATGCAGTTGGAATTGTGGCTAGATATCAGGCAGATCCTAAAGAGACACATTTTTCTACTATAAAAAGAATTTTCAGATATTTAAAAGGGATAGTAGAATATGGATTATGGTATGAAAAATCTGATGATTTTACATTACAAGCTTTTACTGATGCTGATTGGGAAGGTAATGTGGATGACAGGAAAAGTACAAGTGGTGGTGCATTTTTCCTTGGTAAAAGGCTGGTTTCTTGGTTGAGCAAGAAGCAAAACTGTACTGCTCAATCTACTGTTGAGTCAGAGTATGTTGTTGCTACAATAAACTGTACACAAGTTGTTTGGATAAAATAAATGTTGAAGGACATTGGAATAATTTTCAAAGAGCTAGTGATTATCCATTCTGATAACACAAGCACAATGAATATGTTAAAGAATCTTTTAATGCATTCAAGGACTAAACATATTTCTATCAAGTATCATTTCTTGAGGGAGAAGGTAGCAGATAAAGAGATTAAACTGGAGTATATTAGCACCAAGGAACAAATAGCAGATATATTTACTAAACCTTTGCCAAAAGATGCTTTTGAATATCTCAGAGGCATGTTTGGGGTGATGGCCCCTCCCGGTGAAGACTAAAATGATGCAGATGTGCATCAATCCAGTGGATCTCAGAGCTATATCATTCTCTTAACTTGATGTATGGACCTACTCCTTAGGGGGAGTGATCGTAGGAGAATACTATGGAGTACATTTGGGTGATCTTGCACCTAGATGATTAGACATAAAGACTATAGAAGACTACAAATGAGTTATGGAACCCTTTTCCATTATTTCCAAAGGGGGAAGGAATCTATGTGAAAATCCCTACTATTTTGGGGAGATTAGTGTTGAGGATATTGAGAAGATTGTATTGAGAGAGAGTACTTTTGGGTTGAAGCATATGGTTTTCCCATATGTTGTCATCAATGCCAAAGGGGGAGATTGTTGGATGATATCAGTTTTGGTTATTGATCATGTTGTTGATATTCATGTTTTGTCACTGATGTAAACATATATTTCTATGGAGAAGATAGAGTGGCTACTTAACTGGAAGGTGTGTACGGACACTGTACGGATGATTCAGAATGATTGAAGTTGGATTTATATAGAAGGATGTGTGTTGGCCTTATTCCTAAGGTCACTTGGTTGAATGTTGCATACTATGGATGTTACAATTGATTTGGTGAAGACTAGTTTTCTGGACTGTAATTGTGATTCTGGACAGAGCAGGTCTCTGTGTTTCGGGAATATCTTTATGGTGAAGATATTTTAGAACTTGCGAGCTTACTAATGGACAATCAACATATGGTAGAGTAATGGGTTGAGTTTGGTTGTTGTTTGGATACTAATGACGTCACCTGTGGCGTGTATTTTAGAGAAGACCTATTTCCTGGCTGACTTCATACATGTAGCATGTGAAATTAATTGTGAGCATGAATTATGGATCTGGAAGTATATGTGATGAATTGCAAATGGTGTTTATTTGTTATAGATATCGTGTGTATCTTAGCAAGGAGTTATGTAATTATTTGTATGATGGAAAGCCTTAATTGGCCGACCTAATTAATTATGTATTAGGAAAGCTTAACTGGCCGACCTAATGAATTATTGTAAGAGGGTATATATGAATGATCTTTTCTTGTGGAGAAGGTGGAATAGAGGAAAAAGGATAGAGTTGTGTGGAAGCTGTGAAGCTTGTTGACTATTGGATACAGAGCAGAGTTAATACTTCATTGGAAATGACCAAGCAAAGACAATTCCTATTAGACAATTCATTGGAATGTGTATTTGCTTTATACACTTGATTCGGATTATAAATCCTTGAGGGTGGCTTTAACCTTCTTTGGGCAGTGTGTTGTTGCAGTGAGCCTACTATTTTCTTTGACTCCTAATAGAGTCAGTCTCCTAACAGGGACTGTGTACTGTAATGTTGTAATAAGCTCCTACCAGGCTAATATATTTTAATAGGGATACTATACTCTCACTACATTATTTGTGGGTGTTAATTACCACCAGGGTTTTACCTTTAACATGGTTTCCTCAACAATAAATATTGTGTTATGGTGTTGGCATTTATTGTTTTATCATTTAAATTTGAAGATTTGGTTTATAAAGTTTTAAGTTTAATAATCTATATTACAATTGATTCACCCCCCCCCCCTCTCAATTTTCTTTTGGACTATTATTCCTAACAGAAATAGCCAACCTAGAAGCAGGAATTAAATATTTCCAAAGCCCAACATCTGGAAACTTTCAAAACTTGAAATTTGGACCCTGGGTCAGGGTTGAGGTCAACTCTAAATTAGGTCAGGGTCGAGGTCAACCTTGACCTAGGTTAGGGTCGAGGTCAACCTTGACTCAAAAGGTCAACCTTGACCCAAAAGGTCAACCTTGACCCTGAGGTCAAGAACCTCAAAGTTATAGATCAAGATGCCAGAAACAAGCTGGAGAGAAGTGGAAAATAGCATAGAACAGGGGGAAAAGACATATCCAATTAAAATGCCCATTCAAGGCATTTGACATGACCCCAAACCACTTACTCGAAGGGCTAAACTAGTCCAAAATGGAAGTGCTTCCATTTTCTGATGATACACATATTCAAGCCACAAGTCGGCCTGCAACAGATAATAAATGCACATAGGATAAAGATCCAACACCCAAATAGGTCCATGCACATCCCCCAATGAGAGATCCAAATTAAATGCCACAAGTCAACCTCCCAAATCTGAAAGAACACAAGTTGAAAAGCCACATTGTCGAGCATCACCAAGCCATAGGTTCTGCCAAGCACCAGAAGTTGTCGAGCCCCTCAGACAACACATGTCAAGAAACACCAAAGCCCGAGCACCAATATGTATCGATCCCTTTAGCAACCAATCTCCTAAGCAAAAACTATAGCTAACAGTGACCGAGCATCCACCCTTCAAGAACTCCAAAGAAATCACTAAGCAAACCCACAATGCTCCAGCATCACATTTAGCGAGTCATCGAGTTAATGCTACTTTACTCAACAAGTATTTTAATGGATCTATGTATGCAGTGAGCTTCATTTGATGACTTAGCATATAATGTCTTAACTTTTGAGAAGCAAAGAAAACTACAAGACATGCCTTTTCTATTGGTAAATAATAGAGTTCATATCCGACCAAGGTTCTACTAATGTAGTAGATGGACCTTTCCTTTCCCTCATCATCATGTTGAGCCAAAAGAACACCTAGTGTTGATTTTGTTGTTGATATATATAACAAAAGTGGTTTTCCTAGAATTGGTGGCACCAATATAGGGAATTTTAGTAGATAATCTTTAAAATTTTGAAAATCTTGTTGGCATTATTCTGTCCATACAAAGATTATGTCTTTATGTAGTAAGTGTTGGAATGAATGACACTTATCTACCAGTTGGGCTATGATATCTTGATAGATTGTAATCTTCCTTGTAGCCCCCGTAGTTGTCTCATATTTGTAGGTAAAGACATGTCAAGGATGGCCTTAACCTTTTCTGGATCTACTTCAATTCCTCTGTGTAATATAATGAAACCAAGGCATTTTTCAGTGATAACTCCGAATACACATTTCTTTGGGTTGAGTCATACCTTGTATTCTCGTATTCTATCAAATATCTGACCCAAATTTTGTAAATGAGTTTCCCTGAGTGTTGACTTGGCTAGTATGTCATCGACATAATCTTTCATTATTTTATGAATAATATGATGAAAGATTATTGTCATGGCGCGTTAATAGGTGGCACCTACATTCTTGAGGACAAATGACATCACATTCTAGTAATAAGTTTCTCATGCACAAGTAAATGTTGTCTTATGTTGATCTTTTGGTGTAATTTTTATTTGGTTATATCCTGAGAATCCATCCATAATTGACAACATTTGATGTCCTAGCGTCAAATATATGATCAAATCAATGTTTGGTAATGGGAAATAATCTTTTGGACATTATTTTTTTAGGTCCCTGAAGTCTGTGCATATTTGAATCTGGCCACAGTATTTTATAACCATCACCAAATTTGATATCTAGTCCACATATGGGATGGGTCTTATGAATCCTAGATCTCGAAGCTTCTTAAGTTCAGCCTTGACAAGTAGAGCAATGTGAGGATGCATCTTTTTTAACCTCTATTTAACTGTCTTTGCATTTGGAAAAAGTGCTAGGTGATTTAGTACGAGCTCTAGGTCCTATCTTGGCATGTCAACATAAGACCAAGAAAATTTTATCTGTCGTTCTTTGAAAAAAAAATTGTTCTCTTTCCTCAGGTGAAAGGGATTTAGCTAGATGGATGTTCTTAGGGTTCTTTTCATCCCCTAGATTCATTACCTTTGTTACCTCTTCTAGCAATGTTGATTTTTCTTCTTTTAAGGGGAGAGGATCCAACTTTCCATCCTCTGGCACCTCATAGAGGTTTTCACTTGAAGATACATCCTTTATCTTTACTTTTTCATGATCAGAAAGCACCTTTCAATTTTCACTTAATGAATCATCTTTTTTCTTTTTTTACTTTTGCGACTGGAAACAGAAGCATCCTCCCCAAATAATGTTGATCTATCTAAATCAAAGCACAATCCTACTTTGTGATCTCCTGATGGTATTCCTGCACAAAGCCCCATGAAGTCTGCAATGCCTTCATCATTTTCAAAAATGTCTATGAACTCAGGGTAGATTAAACAAAGGACAATGTCGAAGGTAAACTCAGTTTGAGAAAATTGAATTGCAATGATAGTTATGACAAATTTAGAATGGGAAGTAGATGCACCCTCAAAGTAATGGACATTGACATGTTTATTGATATAGGCTTGATATTCTAGGTTCAGTTGGTTGAACATTTCATTGAGGTTTATGGTACTAGTGGATCAAGGGGAATGTCTAGGAATATGTAATTCAGATTCATGGAGGGATAACCACTCATGCTCATGAGAGTCAATCATGCTGGAACACTCATCAAGTATTTCACTTTCCACATCATCTAGTATTTCTTGATTAAGGGTTATTTGGGAATTTTTGGTTTCCGCTTCTGGTGGCAATAGTTGCTAGATTATATTGTTGATTGGGTTATGTCCTTGGTTTTGCCCCCAGTTTGATTCAGTAATTTCTTGTCGATCTATTGAAATATCTAGGACAATTGTACTGGTTCTAGCCTAACCATATCCCAGTCCTCTTTTGTTCCTTTGAGTTAGTAGTAAGGACAATTCGATCAATCCTTGTTGTCTTTCCCCCATACCAGTTTTTCCATCATATCTATATTGTTGTAGCATAGTATATCCATTTCCATATTGTGTCAACTACATTTGTATTTCTTGTGTCTCTTGAGGATATTGATATAACCAAGTGTTAATTTCTGGATCAAAGGGGTTTTCTTTTTTTATGTCTCCCCATTTAACAAATGTAGTAGGCGGACATCTAAATATCACTGGTTCTAGAGCTTCAATTGTTTCCACTGGTCTAGGCATTCCATATGATCTGGGAGATAGAGGTATGTTGGTGATGGTGAAGGCTTCCTCATAGTGCTATTCACCACACCCTTTTTCTTGGATTGATATTTTGACTGCATTCCTTGGTATGTCCTTTGGAATGGAATCATAAGTGGAAATAATACTTGATTCCTTATTCAATGGTACTTGATTGTCTGCATTGCCTCTTATAGAGTTGCAATATTGAAAGGGTTTGGGATCTCCCTCAATGATGATTTATTCTCCTTGGTAGGGAAATTTGATGCATTGATGATATGTCAAAAGGGACAGCTTACATGTCATGTATCCATGGTCTTCCAAGCAACATGTTATATCCTAGTTCAAGGTCTAGGATTTGGAACATAGTGCTCTTTATCATTGGCCCTATCTTAACTAGTAAAATAAGGATACCTTTAGATGACCTTTCTTCCTCATTATATTCTCTAATATTAATTCTTCTAGTGACATCAATACTAGATCCTAATTAATCCAAGGTTTTTATTACATTGAGAGTACAGATGTTTAATCCAGACCCGCCATCCATGAGGACTCGTCAGATCGTATGTTTATTCACTTGGACAAGAAAATGCAGGGGATCATTGTGTATAGGTATGTGTGGTGGTACATCATGGTCTGTAAATGTGGCATGTTTTTTATCATCCATATAATTGACCATGGTTTGGAAAGTTTTTGAAGATATGTCTCATGGGACAACTGTGTTTTGAAGAGCTTGGTCCAAATCTTGCTTATGCTCTGGGGATAGGCGCAATAGTTCAAAATGGAGATCTAGGTGGGTGTGCACTTGAGTTGATCCACCAAATTGGGTTATGGATTAGAAGTTGGTGTGTTATTTTCTAGTGTAGCTGAAGTAGAAGGTATTCCTTGTAGAACAACTTTGGAATGATGAGTTGTAACAATGCATTTCGCATTATTATATCTGATAGTGATGGTAGTAACATGGCTTTCTGTAGGATTTATGAAATTTATCATACTATCAGAGGTAGAATAGGTATAATTGACTTGCTTGGACTTACTACTAGATGTGAAGACTTTCCCTTTATTGTGGTTATGAAAAGGATAATTTAAGATGTTATGATCTGTGGTACCCTTGGATTAAGTATTGTTAACATCGATTATCCCTTGTTCAATTAAGTCTTGTATAACATTTTTTAATTGATAGCAATTTTATTTCTTATGGCCCTTAACCTCATGATACTCACAAAAATTATTATCATTCCACCACTTAGGTTTTACAGCACCATGTTTGAATTCCCCGATTTCTAGTAAAGTGATCGTATTGTCTTGGATCAACTTTTTCAGTGTTGATTCAATCGATTCTTCGAGTGGGGTGTACTCTCATTTTAGAAAAGAAAATCATTGTTGGCATTGCATGTTGGGTTGATTCTGGGATTTTGTTGTTTCTTGAAAAATTAGCGTTTGAACTTGAGTATTTTCTTGCAGGGTTTTATATTGCAGGTGTTTGATTTGGCATGGGTGCCCCTTGTAATTAAATCTTTCATTGAGCATAATTGACTATCTTGACATCAATGACACCATCATTGCTGATATTTTTACTTTTGTTCCACCACTTAGCTTTATCAGTTGAATTTTTAGTGGTGGTTGTTTGAGTAGGATCCACAAGAATTCATCTTTTGACCAAATATTTCTTGCATCGAACACCTTGTTCTATCAATTGTTTGAAATTGGGAGTGAGTTGGAAATATGTAGTAAAAGACATGTCTAGAATCCAATTATCAAAGAACGTGACTATTAGATCTTGCTCGGGAACATCATATGTGATTTTTTTGGTTGTGTTTCTCCATCTTTGTAAACATTTAACAAAAGATTCACCTTATTTTTTCTCGATATCACAAAGGTCCTTGATGTTGACCTTGCATTCTATGTTGTAATGGAAGTGAGCAATAAATTTTTTAGTCAATTCACCCCAAGAGTGAATATCTTGTTGTAAGTGAGAGAATCATTTCATTGCGGGTCCAACTAACTCTAGGAAAATAGTCACATTAAGTATGTTTCATCATGTGGGACTTCAATGTAACTAGAAAATAATTCCATGATGTGTTCCACAGGATTGGTGGTGCCTCTATACTTGTCAAACTTAGGTACTACAAAATATGTTGGAAATGGAGACATGTGTAAAAAATGATGAAAAGGATATGGATACAAGTCCTCAGGAGTGTAGGACTTAGTTTGTCCTTGATTTTGAATATCCATCATTTGAGTTTGAATATTTTTCAATTGTTGTATCAGAATGTTTGTTTGGGTTTGAGGAACATTTCCATTATTGAATTTTTGTCTCATAGTTGGTGAACAGCCCCACAATAGGTAATAATAATCATGCTAAAGCTTATCCTAGGAATAGTTTATTCAAACTAAGTATTATTTTCCCTATCATGAAGTGCATTTAAATTGTCAACCCATAGACATATACCTGAAATGGGACAACATGATTTGTGCATTAAGTCTCGATTAGAGTCATGTTACTTAAGTTGCAGGAAGGCAAATACATGAAAGGAACTTACACTATTTTTGTAGGAAAGTAAACACACACGGCTACTTAACGAAATTGATACTGAAAACTATAAGTTCAACTTTAACCTATTCTACCAACCCAAAGCATTCACTATGATTATCCCTGCAGGTGTTGTAGGAACATACACAAGTTATAATGTTGCAGGAAGAAACAGTGAATTCTACTTGAAATTTTGTAAATGCTTAAACAACTTAACCTAGTCTACTCTAATCCACCTTCCAAGTGGGGCCCCTTGGTCAGCTTCTACTAACTATCAACACATAATATAACTAAACATCACTCCTTCATTGTATTTCTAGAAAAACTGATTACATCATAGTGAAACAATACATGAAACTAAAAGAGTAACTTTGCTTTCAATTGTAACAATGGTACAATCATCCAACTAACTACAATCTAACAATCATATCCCTTTATATAGAGGATCGATATTTATTTAAACATAAATATAAGGTCTGACTGATTCATGCCATAAAGAAAGGAGAATGCAACAGTCCACAACAAAATATCATAAAGACTGGATAACCGCTTCAATAGAGTATTGACCGTAGAGGAATATAGCATAATTTTGTTCCTATACTCCCTAAAATGGTAGTTCCTTTAGTTCATCTGGAATATTCCATGATGTTATAATGGTTCTCATCATAGTAGCTGGGACTTCATCGCTTCTTCATCAATGTTGTCGATCCACTCTCAAGCCGCTCCTCTTTCCATGGCAGGTTAATAGCACATGCATGTATGTTCAAGTTTTCAACCATTCAACTTAATCCATATGTTAGGACATACATTTAAATAATTATATGAAATATTGCAGCATATATATAATATTTAGCAAAGTATGTCACTACTATCTACCCATAGGTTTTGTGGATCTGACTGTACTTATAGTATGTTCATAAGTTCAAGTACTTCAAATTTTCACAAGTGTTTTGGAAATGTCTTAGAATAGAGCATAAAAATAGTATGAAATATAGAAAAATTATTGCCCCATCATCTATCCACTATAAGAATAATGCTTGTCCTCGAGCATTACACTTCTTAGCAACTCCCCTGAACTCTCCAAATTCAGCCTTTCCTCTCTATCTACTTTTGAAAGTGTAATAGAATCCTCTGGTTCTTTCCCAGAAGTCCATCTTGTAGTCTTCTTGTAGCTGGTCCAATTGTGTAGAATTAATGCCATGCAAAGGTCATAGAAGCATCAGTGGCTAGAATGTCAAGGGACACTAGAGCTCACGCCAGATTTGTCTTCCCAACTACATGTATTTAGTTTCCCTGTGAATTTTTGCTTCCAAGTTGAGAGGACTATGTGGTTCAGCCTTCTTAAAAACCTTTGGCAACCTATTCCATCTATTTTTGACACCAGCTAAGGCTCTCTAAAATGTGAAATAAGAAATCCCTGGATACTCTGTGTAGACTTCTTCTCTAAAAGAAAAAATTATGTCCCTAGTTTTTTCTTTTGTAATCCCATAAGTGAGACTAAACTAGTCCCTTAGCAGAACATCGGACTTACTACTTTCAGCCCTCAAGGGTAGTTGTTCTAATTTTTCTTGATCCCTGTAATTTTCTAATTGCCTGTCATAATTAGCTTCGTTGTGCATCCATGAAATCAAGACTTTTAGATGTATGTCTCCAATGTAAAGGAAGGGATTCCAATAAGTCTCTTTAGGAATGATGAAGTTATGGAGATACAGTTCAAAAAGCAAGTTTTGTTGCCAAACAGGAAGGGTTTGGTATAAACCATAAAATTTCTAAGCTGTCCTAAACTCAGAATCTTTATCTTTGATAGTCATCATCAATTGGAACAAGATAAATTTATCTTTCAAGAAAATGACATATACTCTAGGAGGAGGCCTGCAAGCTATGATTTGGTCAGCCAATTTTAAGGCATGGTCCATCTTCTATTTATGTCTCTTCATTTTCTCTTTCAAGTCTTTTATTTCCTCTTTTTATCATCAATCACTTTTTGCATCTTCTTCCTCTCTTCCTTCCATAGAGTTGTCTTAAGAACAAACTTAATGTACAAACTGAAAAGAATATACTGTAGAATAGGCAGACCAAACTCTTATGGTTGAGTCTTTTGTCTTTTCTTCTCTCTATAGGCCTGCTCTAGATAATTGGTGAACCAAGTTCTCCTAAAAGGTACAATAGCATTCTGAAATCAAGAGTGAGCTAATGGTTGAGACAACTGAAGTGTTTCCTGGTTACCTTCTTGAACTATTTGATGACTTTCTCTAGGTTCACTCTGATATGTGGGAGGCTCATTATCAACTAGATCATTTAAATTCTAGGAAAGATAGGGATTTGGTCGAATTGGGGAATTATCTGAAACATACTCAACATGGGGTTCTATGGCAGGTTTTTCTAAGGAAACAGCTTGGCTATCTGGGGAAACTTGTGGAATTTTCCCTCTTATCCAAAAACTTCTTTGCAAGGGAGTCTCCATAACCTCCACGAATTTATTTTTAATAGTTTTCTTCGGTCTCTCTACTACAAGAGCTGAATTCCTTTTATTACTTCTTGAAACTATAGGGTTTTGGGGTTCATTCTCAGAAACTTATATTCCTTCATCAATCTTTCTTTTTCCTTTCTTCTGGGAAGAGGTAGGTACATTTCCCTCTCGAGTAGGAGAAGGTTCATTTTTCTCAATATTTATAGGTTCCCCTTCTTGGGTAGCTATTTCATCAGCTGGCTCGGAGGGTGTTGCACTCTCATTAATAGGTTTTTCAATAGGTTCATCCTAAGGTTGCAAAGTCTTGAACCGAACAAATTCAGCCCATGCCAAGGAAGACACATCTATAAGAGATCTTTCAACTAATAATTTAATTAGGGCATGGTGAGAACTAGAATTTGTTTTTCCTTTTTGGGTTTCTTCAGCACTAATGCTCAGCATATTATATAGAAATTTTGGAATGTTTACTAGAAAATTATGCCTGATATAGCTAAGTCATTTAAATGGTGTGCATACAAATGGGAAAAACTTCCTTCACATGTGAGGTACCTTACAATGTGTGACACCAACTCATTGAATGGGTCAACAAGTGACATGCGCTTGCAACCTTGTTTACTCACTTCCAACGGAGGGTCTGAAGGAAGAGTAAACTGAGCTCAAGCTAACCTAGCATCATGTTCATTAGGATAATACTCCCCAATTATGAACAACCTAGTCACTTTTTCAATGTGTTCCTCTATTTCCAAAACTGTCAAACCCCATACATTTGCCCTTCCTTCCTTAAATTTGTTCATAAATCAGTAGCTACTTCCTCATCAAATTCTATCAACCTTAAGAAATGCCCAAGCCATCCACAAGCATGGAATCTCCAGACTACTTCTACATCAGTGAGAGGAATGGTATGAACCACTGGCTCATGATGCATCAACTGCCCTCCCATTGTTCCAAGTTCTTTCTCTTAATTTCTTCTACAATTTGCCAATTCACAATTTTTTCTCTGCTCTGAAATTTCCCAATTTCTTAATTTCTTTTGAAACACCCTAAAATTAAGCTCCTAACTACACTTTAAACTACAGATTTCCTTGCAATCCCTATGTCACATTTTTGAAAGATGAGCAATAATGGTGCTTTTGGCAAGGAATTATAGCTTTAAGTGCAAGTATCTTCCACATAACTTGATTATGTCTTCTTAGGGTCACATCAAGTCAGAAATTGGGGATATTTGGGAATTGAGGTACGACGCTTGTGCAAAAAATAAAAGGACTTAATAAAATAGAGCACAAGTACAGATTTGACCTAACAGACAATCTCACTAAGAGTGATAGGTACAACTAGTAGTGACATGGAAAAAATTAATACACTTCCCTGCCCCCTACAAAATTAAGACAAGTGTCCACACTTGTCATACTTAGCATGGGGTAAGAAACTGTTGTAATGCCAAATTATAGATATGCGCAGTATTAGATATAATTATTGAAATGTGTGTGCTAAAAGTGGAAAAAAATTGAAGAGTTGTACCCATCATTATGTTGCCACATGCGTGAAAAAGGTGGTGAGAATGGAACGAGTGTTGTGGATGTATGTGCCAGATGATGTGGCATTTATTGCAAGCATGGAAATATGGAAAAATGTGATGACATGGAGGATGTGTGGGTGGAAGGTAGAGAAGTGGAGTGGGTTGGAAAGAAGAATTTAGAAAATGAATGGAGAATGAGACTTCATTAAAAATTAAGTGTTTATTATGAGCATACCTGAAGGAACATTACATTGGAGCTGCAGGAAGAAGGTTGGCACCCTCTGATGTAGGAAGTATTACCTATTGTGCTTGTGGAACTGTGTCTCTAAATTGCTACATGAAATCATCCTTGGTCTGGGGTTGATGGTATAGACAAATTCAATGCCCCTTGACCAATAGTTTGAAATGAGCTGGATCAATTATTGTTAGCTAGATTGCTCCATTGTCAAAGACATGATCTATCTCATATGGTCCTAACCACCTTGTTTGTAATTTACCTTATAGTTCTTGAAATCTAGAATCAAATAGTAGTTCCAAATCACCTACTGTAAATTGTTTTTTCTTGATGTGGGAGTCATGCCATTTCTTCCTCTATTTTTGGACTATCTCTGTGCTCTCTAATGTAAATTTTCTCATCTCATTCAAAGAGTTGAGATGTAGCAGACGGTCTTGTTGTGTTGCATGAAGATCAATGTTTAGCTTCAGAGCAGTACGCAATGTTTTTTTCTCAAACTCAATGGGAAAAATGGTTGCTTTCCCATATAGAAATTCAAATGGATTAAATTCCTTTGTTGTTTTCCATGTGGTTTTGCATGCCCAAACTGCTTCTAAAAGGCTGCTACTCTAGTCACGGTGGTGGAGGTGAGCTATTTTTGTGAGTATTGCTTCAATTTCTCTATTGGTGACTTCCACCTGACCATTGGCTTGTGGATGGTAGGGACTGGACTTCTGTATAATGGTTAATAGTGCAAGATATATAGAACAATACAATAGATGTTCAGTGGTACCAACAAGATCATTACCAATAAAACAATTATTACCAATACCAATGAAATGCACATAGTACCATACCAGAATACCAAGATGGCGAGGAAATCTTTATTTCTATTTTTATTACCAAAAACCAACAACTCTGCACAATAAACCAAAGTACTTATATAATAGTTGGTTGGTTGGGGAAACCAACAGATGCATCTCGGACGCATATCCTCGCTACTAACTACCCTCCCGACAAAACATAACTAAGACTAATACAAAATAACTTTATTACATACTACATATATCCCCCAAAAAAAAATTGTCATCTTCCAGACGACTGAATTACAACAAGAAAATCAGATTTTAGGGTTGGGTTGTGCAGACATCCCTGGACTTGGAGCTCATTCTCATATGCATAGAAGATCCCTCTCAACAACCTTTTGTTTGGACCGCACTCCTTGGAGCACCCGTAGTGCATCCATCTTTTTGGCTTCAACTGCTGCTAATTTCCCTTCCAAATTAGCTCATTCCATCTTCCATTTAGCTTCCCACCTAGCTCTATCTTCTTCCTAATCCTTCTTCATTTGGTTTTCCATATCTTTTTCTTGTTGAAGCTCCAAGTATATCCTCCTAAAAGCCACCTCCATTTCTATAAGTGTGTACAAGAAGGGTGGTTGTTCCTATTCTTGTACGATGATGCCTGGGGTTGTCCAGATTTCAGCTATTTCTTCTTGTTTGTATCCACTCTGGTGGAGTAGGCTCCAATCTGCATGGCATTTTCCTTTCATGAATATTTCCAGGGAATTTTCTTCTCTCACTATAGCTTCCATATTCTGACTTCTGGACTGTTGGATGATTCCCTTTGTGGTGCGCTCCATAGCTAGCAACTCTTTGAGGAATCTTGTTGCTTTATCTTCTAATGAAGTCATATTTGAACAGTGCTCTGAGGTGTGTTTCATTCCTATTACATTCTCTCCTTCTGGGTTTATGGGTGGTGGGGAGGGTGGTGATGCCATCCCTAATTCCTCAAGCAGTCTATCTACCTCTTCCAGTACTGTGTCTTCAACATCCTTATTCTGTACATGTCTTTTCTTCTATGCAGCCTGTACCACCAAGGCAACTAGGTGGGCTACTTCTATACCTCGGGGTGTGTGGAGTCTTATCTTGTGTCCACCTATTTGCTACCCCCTGAGGTCTATGACCTTGGTACGATCTTTTTGGTCTGTAGGAATGAGATTGGCTACACCAGGCAAGGAGAGTCTTGTGGATCCCCATTTAGGGATCTTCTATTCGCTTCCTTCATCTTTTGTGCTTGAGTTCCCCTTCTCTATCTCCTTATTGTTTGTACTACATGTGGTACAGATGCCTTCTGTACTAGGAATGGTATGACCTCCTTCCATACTAGGTATGGTACGACCTTCATCCATATGAATGGAACAACCTCCTTTCATACTCAACATGGTACAACCTTCCTCCATACTAGGGGTGGTACTCACTACTCTCGTGCCACTAGTTCCTTAAACCTAAATTCTAGTGGTTTTGTGAATCTGGGCGTACTCAGGTACCCCTCCTGGCAATGGGCCTTCCCCTCATGGTAGAAATGTGACCTCCCTGGGTGTACCCTTCAAGTGGCCAAAACGGATTTCCTCATCCTGGGAGTTTGAGGAGGTGTCTGTACTAACCTCATCCTCTTATGAACTATCATCCAACCTACGATCATCTCCAACCTCTTCCTGACTTGAACCCTCACTATATTATGGTTGACCTTTTATTTCCTATCTTGGTTTATTTTTCCTTGGTTCTCCTCCACCTGATCTGAAGGTGTCTAAGTGAACCCAGTATGTCATGGCTAGTTTGTAAGGTTCCACCCTGTTTGCTGGAACTAGCTCTCCCCTATGTTCAGCAGCCACCTGTGTGCAAACTACTTCCAAAAATAATGCTATAACATGATGAGGCATATAAAATGATTTATACTTTAATTCCATGAACTCGTGTAGCCATTCTAAAAGGAATTGTGCCCAGTTATACACCAGTCCCCTGTTCAAACCATCTACTACTGGTAGCATCCAAAGGGCTATGTCAGAAGTTCAACTGTTGGCAGTCAATTTAATTTTTACCAAGTCCACAATGCATCTCCATTCTTCATTGGCTATAAAAAATTTCTTTAGGCCTCTACTATTCTTTTTGTTGAGAATGCTTCCCCACTCCTGTTTGGTGAGGTCCTTTTTACACATCAATTCCAACAACTTATTCTTTTCTTCTATTGGCATTGGGGTTTTTGTGAGTTCCTGTCCTCGGTTGGGTATTCCAAATACCTTATTTATTTCCTTGTCAAAGTAGGAAATGGTTACAGTTTGATGGGAGTATCGGATTATCAATTTGTGTGCATGTCTATCATAACCAGCCACCATAGTTCGCAGTATAGATTCAAATTCTTTTAAATAAAAAATGGGCATAAAAATTATTTTATCTACCTTTGCCTTTCAGTGTGCTTCTTTCAGGGTGTGCTTGTCTTCTGCATTCTCCCACCAGGCTTAGCATCCACTTCCTATCACACTCTCAAAACTGATATTGGTAGCTATAATATTTTCCATGCTCTTCCCTTTATCCTTCTTGCTTGTCATTTTCGTCACCTTTTTCACCTGCAATGCTGGATTTTTTTATTTGGAATAAATAATTTTTCCCTTACTAGGGTTTCCAACACTTATCTTTACCATCTTCTTGTTTAGATCCAACCCTTATATACCTTTATTAACTACTTTTCTAACTGCTTTGCCCCAACCGTTTTGAGAATGGCCTCCTTTTGTGCCGCTAATCTGAAGATTTCCCACCCGTATGATGTATGGCCCTCTAGCTTTTCCATACGGCCTTCCTTCCTAGCTTGATGCATACATGTATGACCTCCTATCTAGGCCCGCATACGGTCCCTTACTCCTCCACATTCTGACCTTCGTACGGCGTACGACTCTGTTCCCTTCCTTCTTTGCTCCATATAATGTATGACTTGGTTGTAGTCCATATGGATTGTACATCCCTAGTTGTATATGTACAACCCTTCGGCAATGTACGGACCCCTCCTTTGCTAAGATTTTATCTTCATACCGCATATAGTTCTCTTGTCATCCATACATCCTCTCTCTACCTACAGCTTTGTACGTGTTCCTGTACGATCACCTTGCACGGGCTGTACTCCTGCCTCCATACGACCTTCCGTACGTTCCTTATCCTACAGGGTTTGCTCAATTTCCAAGCTTGTACCTTCTTTTGAAAAAGTGGTGTGGGTTGTAATGCCGCTTCTAAGTCTTTAATAAGACCCATGGGTATTAGGGTTCCCTTCTTTTATTTCCCCCATCCAATTTTCCTTTTCTTTTTCTTTTATTTATTTTATTATGTCTAAGTGACATATGTATCTCTATTCTCTGATTATAAATTCTTAGCTTCGATCCATTTACTAAGTCTTTTAAGGGATTATTATCCAATATGGATAATTTTATAGCTCCATTATCCCTTACCTCCATAACTCTGTAGGGTCCCAACCAACGTATTTTGAACTTGCCTAGTTTAATTTCATTTTTCCATTGTACTTGAGTACCAACTGGCCTGGTTTAAAGATCATTTTCTACAAATGTTTGTCATGCCAGAATTTTCGTCACTCTTATGCCACCTTGGTGGCCCATTGCACCAGTGTCCTCCTTTCATCCAATTTTATTAAAGTATTGAGTCTTTCCTTGAGACTTTCAGTGTCTCCCAATCTATTCTCAACTGCTATTCTCAAGTTGGGTACACCATAATCCATAGGCATCACAGCCTCTTTCCCTTACATTAAATCAAAGGGTGTGTGCCCTATGGTGACTTTGTCAATGGTCCGGTATGCCCATAGAATAGTTGTATATAGGATTGATACTAATATTTTGTTTGTGGCCTCTGCTTGGCCATTTTCCTGTGGGTAGTACGGACTGGAAAATGAGTGAAATATTGTGTACTCATTTGTCATTATTTTGATTTTCTCATTCACAAAATGCACCTCCTTGTCACTCGTAAGTTGTAGTGGTATGCCAAAATCTTGTTATTATCTACTCTGTTAGTGAACAGATTTCTCCCTTTGAAAAATAACAATTAGAAACTCTTATACACTGAATATAGAAGGAAAAAATGCACTAACAGTTGAGTGAGTTTCTCACAACTGCATTCTCTGTTTTAAAGGAACAGCTACCTTATAAAATGATTAATCTGTAAAAACCCTTTATTAAGAAAGAATTTATTTTCAAGATACACTTTTGACCAGAAAGTATGAAAGGCTGAAAATCACATTCATCATTGAGAAATGGCTAACTATTTGGAGGCTTTAATATCTTTAAGATTTTTGAGCCAACTGACTAGAATCTTAAACAGATAAATAAACTAAGAATGGTTGATTCATAGAGATATAAAATCTTTAAAAAAATATTACTGAATAAATTCTGAAATATACTTGCAAACCATGGTAACATACTCATTTAATTCCAACTGAAATTAAAATTATGCACTTCAATAGACCAATTGATCACTGAAAATACCAAGATCTACTTATAAAACCAACTGATAATATATTCAGAATCCACAGTTAAACCAATGCTAAAATAACTTAAAATAAATAGATAATGTTGTAAAGTTATCTTTACAGAGAACCAACCCTCAAGTGGTCATCAAATTTAACATATATAGCCACACGGGGCTTGAATCAGTTTTCAAAACTAAGTGCCTTAAAGATAGCAGCAACTTGCGGAAATGAACTTAAAACAGAAAAACTACTTTAGCAACAAATTGGCTGATAGGCCAATTCCAGCTCCATCAGATGCTTTGGTGGCGTTCTTTGCCACTTTCCACTCCTCAAATGCTACAAAGAAGCTCTTCCTCAGTTCCTGATTCGGTTTTGCAACTGCTTCAAACCTCTACAACCAAACATCTTTGAAATTTTGCATCTATTGCAACTTTTCTTCAAAGATCTTCATTTTCTCATAACCATAGACTACTGCTAACTCCACATGAGATAAAATTGAATGGTCATCCATTCTGATTTCTTTAGCAGCTCTCAGTTTCTCCACCTTTTGATTGAAACAAGCCAATATTTTAGCAATTTCACTACTAGCCTCATTTTCCATTCCAATGATTTTTCCTGTATATTCATTTTGTGCATGCATAATCTCTTTTGAACTAATCTGATTTTCAATAATCTGGGATGATTCCTCAATGGCTTGTTCATACAGCGAGCCTTCCCATTCCAGATTCATCTTAATAATAAACAGAGAATTTTCATCTATCCCTGACACCACCTTTTCAGAGAGGAACTTATTTATACCATAAGTATAAAAAAATTCCATGTTGTGTACTTCAATTTCCAATTTCTCTTTTTCCTTTTTCCATAGATCCACTGTTCTCTCAATTACCTTTAATAACTGTTCAGATTTATCTATCAAGCTATCAAAATCACCAGCAAATTTAATAATTTCCTTGGTAACCTTATCCATCTAGGTGAAGAAAGCCTTTGAAATAGACCTGTCCTTGTGCACTTGATCTAAGAATTTCTGTTTCTCTAGAGACTTGACATCCAGATCAAATGGGACCATTGATAGTGGTTGAGGCACGAGATCCTAAAGTTGTTTGATGTATTTGGCCATTTCGTAAAGAGTATGCATTAATCTTATTTTGTCTTCGGCATCCTTCTGCACTCAATGGTTGATCTTTTTGTTTGCTGAGTTCAGAATCTTCAGATCAGTGGCCCTGGTGGACATTCCAAGATCTATCTTTTCCACAAGAAAATCCTTCTCTGCAACTTCATCACTGGTTTTATCAGAGTTCGGCTTGAATATTTCTGCCATCCAATGACCCATTTTGGCATCCACATCAACCATTGCTTCTACCTTTGGTTTCTTAACTCGCAGAGTTTTTCCAAGGTACTTGCTAACTAGATCCCCCACAAGAGCAAAGATAGGAACAATGTTTCTTTTCTTGTTGACAGACAAATCTAGCCTGTTCAGGCTTTTTGGTGTAGAATCATTCATGGGGGTATTCAATAGAGACAGGTCATGTTGACCTTCTCCTGCTGAGTGATTTTTAGAAGGAGTAACTTAGCTCTCATCCATTTTGAGTTTCTTTCTGGGTTGCGTCGCACTTCCTTTTGCTTCAAGGTCAATTACAATGTAGGGAACCATATCTGTATTTTCCTTCCTTTTGCTACTAGTCCTCGTGGTCCTTGAAAATTGTGTAGGAATTGGCTTTTCATCTTCAAGATGATCTTTTATTCCAGTTTTAGATTCACCTACAAGAAGAAATTTCTCAATTTCATTAGTAAGGGCAAAGGAAGTTGCGAGTTTTGAAATTCTTGTGCTTTCCTGGTTATTGAATTAGGAGTCTCTTGCTTCTTCTTCTTCTTGTTCATCTCTTTTATCCACTTTTCTGTTCTTTTGAACACATCATGAGAGATAGCATTTAAATCATCTACTTCCTCTCTTCCCCAATCTACTTTTCTGGCTATTCCTTCATTGTTTTGTTCCACAAATTTAGGCTCTATCACATCTTCTTCATCATCTGTAACAAGTCCTTTTATTTTAAAAGGGAGCCGCATAGTGATGATCTAGTTCAAAGTAAACCTAGAATGTAATCTCTTCATAACCTCAAACTCATCCATACAGTCTGCCTAGAAATCTTCTAAATCTGGCTGATGTAGAAAAGTGGCATACACTTTGAAATGACTTTCCATGAATTTCTTGCTATCGAAATAACTTTGACTTTGATAGGAAGGGAGATTGATAGCCTTTAGTTTAGCATCAGGGGAGGAGATAGCATGTGTTAACCGAAAATTATAGTGCCCTATATCAATTGGGAAGAAGGAACCTACTCCTCTCTTGGGTTTGAACTTCACCCCTACCTAGAGGATTTGTCTGCATATCTCCAACTGAATATATTTATCCAAGTAATATCTTGGAAGCTTCATAGGTTCACCACTAAAACCCTCGATCCTCAAGTAACTGAAGGTGGGAAATTGGATAAAGAAACTACCATAAATTTTAACCAATTCCATGGCTTCTTCAGACATTCTACAGTTTACTCTTCCTCTCAGCTCGAAAACAAGTTTAGCCAGAAATGCATCTTGGACTCTTTGAAAATTCCCAGGATTTCTCTTCTTCTGCAAATAAGAATGATATTCGTAGATTTTAACATCATCCCTCCATGGTTCATGAGGCAAGCCTTCCCAATTCCTTCTTATGGCTAACACATAAAATAGATACAAAGACATATAGAAACTGGACGCTTCTACAAACTAGGATAACTCTTCATCAAGTCTAGCTGCTATTATCTCAGCCCAGTCGACATATTTTCCTTCAGTTAAAATGGTCTAGACAATAATATACATCCAGTCTTCCCACATAATGTCATTAGGTTTACCTCTCAATCTGTTTAACATGACTATAATGTCACACACCTCCCTTATCAAATGATCTTTCTTAAGAGGTTTGGGTAACCTAGAACCTCCTCTCTCGGCTTTTAGCAACCAGTCTCTGGCTATGTTGTTGTTGTAATCTTTGAAATTATGATGAAATTCCTTCTTATCCTTCTCAAAATCTAAGTCGACATAGGTTTTTGCATCATTAATTCTCAAAGCAGTCATAACTACTTGCCTGTTGATAGACACCAATACTTCTCTAGAAGAAAGACAAATGCATTTATCAATCTCGTCGTACCTATTTCTGTAGTCCATTACTAATTCAGGGCATGGAGTCACCTCAGGGAAACCAGCAGCTTCCAATAATCCACTTTCCACAATCTTGGCTGATAGGGTTCCTTCTTTTGCAGCCTTTAATCTTTGGACAATCTCTGTTATGTCTTCATTTACAAGGATTGTATCTCTCATTTTTGGTAAGCAACTACTTATAGGAGAAAACTTGCTCTCCTTTACAAGTCTGGATTTAGAAGCTGACTCACTAGGACTACCCATAGTAACCCTTAAATAAATTATTTCAAGATAAAGAGATCAAAAAGACTGGAACTTCCTTTCTTTACAGCTCATAGTTTTAAAACCAGAAAGGAGAATGAGGAAAATTACTTGAAACTCACCAAAGAAGAATATTTTTCACTTCCTAGAGAGAGACCTTCAATGTGCTTCGACTCTGTATATGCTTCCGACGGTTATGTGAAAATAGAAAAGGTAATTAGAGAAGATAAAATACATACATTTAATTTTCCTTCTTTGGTAATCATGGTTGCATGCTGCGAATTAATGATTCTCGCCGTCATTAGCTGGCCACATCCAATCGCATTTATTTCCTTTTTGGGCAAGATGTACTTCTGCTAAGTTTGACATTTATTTCCCATCTTTTCAGACCAGTCTCTAAAAGAAAGTGGGATCTGGCACGTATCGCGAGCACTCGATCATTATCGCATTTCAGATTTTGAACGTTGAACCATGAAGTGCAAAGTTCAAAGTTCAAAATTCCATATGCCTTAGTCATTTACTGATAAGATAATAGATAAGACAGAATAACGCAAGATGCATGGAGAGATATTGAATTATGAACACAACAAATGCGAAGTTCAAAGTTCAAGAATATGAGAAACACTTGACACCAAAAGGGAAAAGATGCGGGTTGAGCATGCAAAGCGACAAGTGTAAAATGAAAAAGTGAAACTTGAACAAAAACTGATAGGTTCAAGATTCAAGATTTGATATTGCATTTACACACAAACGCACGGGTTAAAGAAATTTGCCAACTGAAGGAAAAGCTTACGAGGATGTCGAATGAAAAATGGGAAATTGAACTTTGAACTTTGAACAGCGAAGTTCAAAGTTTAAGATTCAATATGCACTTAAGAATAATACATGACTCTTGAAAAAATTAAATCATGAGGCTTTTGACCTAAAACATGCTCATAGAGAAATTTTGGAGTACTCAAAGTTGTATTGTCTGGGAGTGCACGTGCCTCGACCAATTTGGTAAGGTATTATGTTGCTACTACTATATATCTCCATCTGTGATTATTGCTAACAGGGAGGGGGCCTACAAAGTCCAACCCCTAGTGCCCAAAAAATTCTTATGGTTGGGAGGGAACAATGGAATGAAGTCCCTTTTCAGGGGTTTCCCTACCCTCTGACATGTATCACAGCTCAGGACCCATTCCTGAGCATCTGCATATACTGTGGGCCACCAAAGGCCTGCCAATAGTACATTTTGGGCTATTGCATTAGGCCCCATGTGACCTCGCGCCAACCCTTCATGTGATTCTCTGAGGAGTCTGGGGATCTTTTCCTCCATTACACGTCTCCTTAAAATCCCATCTGGTCCCATCTTGTATAGTAACCCCTCTATTAACTGAAATGTTTGGCTCTTGAGTACTGTAACACCCCAAAATTGGCATCTTACAACCCTAACCAATTTTGTTGCATTTGTCATTCTTCTAAATCATCAAAGTCCTATTGAACTAGGCAAATTCTGAGTTTTCACTAACTCTACTCGACCTGAGTGTCAAATATAGAAAATCCTTAATCTGTATCAATCATACATCACATTTAATTCCTAAATACCTATTTGGCTAAACAAATCCTATGATCGAATTAATTTAATTAATAAAGTCCTAGCACTTTAATTAAATTAAATTCA
>MU227938.1:111383-137191 GCA_018584345.1 Thuja plicata | reverse complement strand
CAGGTCGAATCATGGAGGCAGGCAGGCTGAATAACTCATGTTCAGTTTTGTTTGTTCTTGATGAAGAATGACTATGTTGAAGTGTGTGGTTGATTTAGAAGGCCAAAATTAACTCATACAAGTACAATCTTCCTCCTTTCTGCTATTGGCATTTCTCTTGGAAATGTAGCTATTCAGAGGTACTATCCTATCCCTTCATACCATTGAGGCAGTATGGCAATTTGGAATATGTGGGCATCCGAGAAATCCTCATTTACTCCACTTCTAGGGGCTTCCCCCAACTTGATCCTTGATAACTGATCTGCTATTACATGACTTTTCCCTAGTCAAACTATGATTTTAAAAGTAATTTTTTGTAGGAGAATTAGCCATCTACTTACTCTCCCTTGGATTATAGGCTTATTCACGAGATACAAGAGTGCATGATGATCAACAAAGAATTTAAAAGGAGTATCTAATAGGTAATGTCTAAATTTTTGAACTGCATAAACCATACCTAATGCTTCTCTTTCCGTGGTATTGTAATTCCGCTCTGCTTTTGATAGTAGCTTGCTCGTGAAGTACACTAGATGGTCTAGTCCATCCTTCCTCATTTGTGTCAAGGTGGCTCCTATTGCATAATTAGAAGCATCCACATGGACGTGAAAGTCCTTATCCCAATCTGGGTATACAAGAATTGGAGCACCTACTAATCTCTTCTTTAGTTCCTACAAGGCCTCCTCCTATTCCTTCTCCCAGCAGAACCACTCTCCTTTCCTGGTAAGTTTTTCTAGGGATAGAGATACTCCTGCAAATCCTGTTATAAATCTTCTGTAGTACCCCACATGTCCCAAGAAGGATTTTACCCCAGTAACATCTAATGGGGCTTCCATCTCCACAATCACCTTGATCTTGTCTAGATTTATTTTTAATCCCTCCTTGCATACTATATGGCCTAGAAGTTTGCCTTGTGGAATCATGAATCTGCATTTTTTTTGGATTCAAGGCTATCTTGGCCCTTGTGCAATGATCTAGGCATTCACCAATGATCTTGAGGTGGTGCTCTTTTTCGCTATAAACTGACCAGTCATCCAGAAAAGCTCTGAAATTCCCCACTGACATGCCATCAAAGATATGAAATATGATTCTTTGGAAGGTGGTTGGTGCATTGCACAATCCAAAAGGCATTCTAATGTAAGAATACACCCCATCTTCTACAACAAACGTGGTTTTTATCTTATCCTCCTCAGCAATGCTAATCTAGTTATAGACTGAAACCCATCCATGAAGGAGTATATTTCATGGTCGTCTACTTCTTCTAGGATACTATCAGTGAAAGTAATAGGAAAGGGGTCTTTTATAGTTACCATATTCAAACACCTGAAATCCACACATATCCGAATTTGGATCTGGTCCTTCTTCAGTGATATGACTATAGGAGACACCCAATCACTGGTTTGTACCTTGAATATGATTCTTACCTCCAACATTTTTGTAATTTCCTCCTGGACCTTGGCAGCATAGTTCTTGTTCATATGGTAGGGTTGCCTACGCACGAATCTTGCTCCCGGTATCAATGGTATCCGATGGACACACAACTCTTTATATGTCCATGTGAATACATCCTTGTATTCAAGGAAGATTTTAAATGCTGCACCTTTCAACACTGGGTCCCAATCATCCCCTATGAAGATTTCCTTGGGTTCATCCTTCTTACCCAGGTTTATTATTTGCAGTTATTGTTGTTGTTGTTGCTCCCACTTTTATTGTTTCGGTACCCTCCAGGTGAGGCTTCTGTATTTGTGTTATGTGCAGGGGTAGCGGGTGGTGTAGATTGTTCTCCTTGGGTAAAAAATACTTGAGCACTCTGTGCCTTTAGGTTGTAGGGGCAGTCTTTGATTGTGTGACCCATCACCTGACAGATATCACAAAAAGCTTTGTGCAGGTATGTTCCTTTAGTATGTCCCTCCTTCTCGCAATTTGTACAACAAAGTTCCCTCCCCTCTCTTTTTTCCTCCTTACTTCTAGTAACTTCCTTCATCAACCGCATTATGTCTTTTCTCAAGGCCTGGATGGTCTTGGACTCATCCCCACTATCATCTGAGCTCTCACTTCTGCTACCTTGTTTCTTGGCTTTGGAGGTTTTGTTTTCACTTCCGATTACCATTGCTCAGGTGCATGCTTCTCCAAAGGATGATGGTGGTACTATCTTCATTTTCCTCTTTAAGGACGGGGTTAACCCTTCAGTGAACCATCTTTTTTTCAATCTATCAGTAGGTTTTTTATCCAATTTCCCTATTAATTCCTTTAGTCTTCTGGTATAACCCCTAACTGACTCATTTTTGCCCTGCCTCATATTGTAGATTTTCGTGACTATCTCATCGTCATCACGTAGGAGTCTGAATTCCTCCTCAAAGGCAGTACGGAGATCCTTCCATGTGGTTTTCTGGGAAGCCTCCAAATCTGTGTACCAATCAATAGCATTCGCTCTCAGGGTGGTTGGGAAATCTTTCAACCATTCATCTGTATCATTTTCTCCATTGGCCTGCCATATGGTGATACATGTTTTATAGTGTCGGGCGGGGTCATCCGACCCTTCTCCAATAAATATAGGAAGTTTCTGATTGACCACTACCATTCTTTTGCTTGGGATACTTCCTCCTGTCGGGACACTCTCTCCTGCCTAGACGCTCCTTGTCGAGATGCTTCTTCTTGGTGGGACACTTCCTCCTGTCGGGACGCTCCTTCCTGCCGGGACACTTCCTCCTGGTGGGACGTTCCCTCCTACTGGGACACTCCCTCCTACTGGGACACTTCCTCCTCTCAAGACACTTCATCCTCCCAGGATGCTTCCTCCGGAACAAGTGTTCTCTCCTTCTCCTTGTGATTCCTCTGTGTGGGCGGAGTGGGGTGTCTCTCGGAGTGGGGTGGCTCTCGGTATTCTCTTTGGGCAGGTGTTTCAAATTTCTCTCCTCCCTTCAACGTTTCTGAAATGGCCAAGTTGGCTATTCCTTGTATGGTGTTTTGGATCAGGCTTTCCTCAAGTTGTCTTTCCCCTAGAGATTGATTCCCCAGTCCTTGCAAGCGGCGATGTCTTTCTTCTTGTTGTTTTTGGCCAAGAATCCACACGACGGCTTCTTCTTCATTTTCTTCTCCAATCTTGCGCTTAGGATATTTGTTCGGAAGCAGGGGAATGAATTTATGAAGTGGAACTCCTTAAGGTAGATCCTACACACTAGTGATACCGAAATTAGTCCGTACCATGGTTATGTGGAACCGCTCTCTAGGCTTCCCTTCGCACGTACCAACACTACCCAGGCTACCACCAGATCTCATGTCTCTTGATCTTTCCTTGGTTTTCCCTTCTCTTTACTATGACCTCCAAGTCCATACTTAGGCAGCGATGCCAAAATGTAGAGGTTAACAGTGCAAGATATACAAAACAATACAACAAATATTCAGTGGAACCAACAAGATCATTACCAATAAAACAATTATTACCAATACCAATGAAATGCACAAAGTACCATACCAGAATACCAAGATGGCGAGGAAATGTTATTTTCTAATTTTATTACCAAAAACCAACAACTCCACATAATAAACCAAAGTACTTATATAATAGTCGGTTGGTTGGGGAAACCAACGGAGGCATCTCCTCACTACTAACTACCCTCCCGAGAAAACATAACTAAGACTAATACAAAATAAATTTATTACGCACTACAACTTCCTGTGTCTGATGTTGTATTCTTTCATGAGTGTTGTGATCGGGTTTGATGTGAATTTTTCTCCTTGATCGGTTACAAGCTCTCTCGACACACCATAGCGGGTGAATATTTCTTCATACATGAACTCTGCTACTTTATTATCACAGGCATGCTTCATTGCCTTCACTTCAACCCATTTGGTTAGATAGTTTGTGCATACCAGAATGTAGGACTTTCCATTAGATGAAGGGTCTATAGGACCAATAAAATCCATCCCCCACTTATCAAATTGTGTGACAACCACTTGTGGATGTAAAGGCATTTCATCTGATTTTGTAGGATGACCCATCCTTTGGCATTTATCACATTTCCTGGCATAATTGGCTGCATCTTTGTGAAGTGTGGGCCAATAATAACCTGTTGTTAATATTTTCATAGATGTCCTCTTAGCTGAAAAGTGTCCTCCATAGGGCTCATCGTGACAAGCATGTAGGATATCATAAGTTTCATCTTCACGAACGCACCTTCTCATGACTTGGTCTAGACCAGTATAGAAAAATGTATTGTCAATCCAAGAAAATTGAATTTTTTTCTCAACGAGCAGTTTTCAGTCCTTAGGAGAGAAATGTGTAGGCATCTTGTCAACTGCAAGGTAATTGGCTATATCAGCATACCATGGGCTCTTGCGAGCAATATGGAACAAATATTCATCAGGGAATGTATCATCTATCACAGAGGTATCAGTGTCATCATTCTGGAGTCTTGATAAATAATCAGCTACAACATTTGCTTTACCTAGCTTGTCAATTATTATATCAAATTCCTGTTAGAGCAAAATTCATCTTGCTAGTCTGCTTGAGATGACAAGTTTGTTCATAAGATATTTTATTGTTGCATGATTAGTATGAACAAAGATTGGATATCCTGTTACATAATGATGGAATTTATTCAAAGCATAGACCACTGTCAGTAATTCTTTTTCACTTAATGTATAATTTAACTCTGGTCCATGTAAACTTTTGTTGATATAGTAAATAGCATTTTCAAGGTTATTAGATTTATGGCCTAAGACAACACCTATTGTGTAGTCAAAAACATCTGTATGTATATAGAATGGTAAAGACCAATCAAACCCTCTAAGTACTGGTGTTGTTGTAAGAAGGGACTTGAGCTGTAGGAAAGATTCCTCACAGGAAGGTGTCCATGTAAACTCAGCTTCTTTTGTAAGCAAGGTGTATATTGGACTAGTTATTTGACTGAACTTTTGAATGAAGCGTCTATAATAACTAGTATGTCCTAAAAAGGATCTAACATCTTTTTTCTTAGTAGGTGTAGGCAATGTAAGAATTACCTCAATTTTTGCAAGCTCCGCTTGTATGCCAACTTCTGAGATGAAGTGTCCTAGCACCACTCCTTGCATCAACATGAAACATTTTTCACTGTTCAGGGACATATTGTGTTCTTTACATATGATCAACACTTTTTCAAATTTTTTCAAAGCTTCTTCAAAAGTAACACCAAATGTGGTGAAATCATCCATATATATTTCCATGCAGTCATGTGAGATATCAACAAAAATGTTGATTACAGCCCATTGGAAAGTGGATGGAGCATTACATAAACCAAAAGGTAACAAATAATATGCATATGTTCTCCAAGGACATATAAATGTTGTCTTTTTTTTATCCTCTGGAGCAATGCTAATCTGATTGTATCTGCTATATCCATCAGGAAAAGAGAAATACTTTTTACCAGCTAAAGTATCTAGAACTTGATCAATAAATGGCAAGGGAAAATATTTTTCTTTGTTGCATTATTCAGTTCTGTATAATCTACACATATTCTTCATTTACCCCCTTTATAGGGATTATTACCAAAGGTGAAACCCATTTATTGTCTGAGATTGGATAAATAAAACCAGTATCCAACAACTTTTGTAGCTCACTCTTTACAATTTCTCTTAAGGTTGGGTTAATCTTCTCTGAGGTTGGCGGAGGGGTAGACTGCCTTCATTGATATAAATTATGTGTGTACAAAGTTTTGGGTTCAGTCCAGTCATGTCTCCATAGTCCCAAGCACAAGTCTTTTCATGTTACAAAGGAGTTGAGTTAACAATGCTAATTGTTGTGGTGGCAGTTTATTGTTAACATGAAGATTGTGTTCATGAGAGACCTCCACATTATTTTTCAGCTCAAGCATTGATACCGTAGATATAGGGCTTGTAGATATCTCATAGGGTAGTAATTGATGGATAATATTAGGTTCTACTGGAAAAACATAGGTCTCATAGGTAGACAACTGTACAACAGAGCTTTCAGAATTATCTTTTACTGTGACACAATCATTAGTAAGGATAATTTGAATCACATCATCATCTTCTTGCAATTTCAAAATGGATTTCTGTGTAACATCATTAGCTGAGCAACGAATTTTAGCTCTTCTTCCTCATCTCCCAAATCTGGCCAAATAGGAGTACTTAAATCCGGTTGTGGTTGGGCTGGAGGATATAATGCTAACTTCTTAAGTGTTTGGTCATCTGAGATTGTCATGTTACCTAATCTGCAACTGATATTAGCATCATTTGTGGCTAACCAAGGTCGTCCAAGGATAACTAGATAACCGACAATATTTACCTTGGGTGATAATATTAGGAAGTCAGCAGGATATTCCCACGAATCCAATGTAACTACTATATCTTCTATTATGTCATCTGGGGTGATAGTGGAACTGTCGGCAAGTTGCAAGACTATTAGAGTGGTCCTTAATCCCTCTATACTCAACCTATGCATGGTATCCTTAGTCATAACATTTATAGCAACTCCCAAATCTACTAGAGCATTCTTCACAAACTGGTCATTAATTATAATATCAACAACTAGGTTTCTAGGGTCAGAGTACTTTGGAATGACTATCTTTCCCAACATAATATTTGCAAGTTGACCTATAACATGTATTGTTTGGGGATCCTTTTTCTTTCATCCAGGCTTTTTGAGACAAGCTTCTTTAATAGATTTCCCATAAAGAGGAACATCTTTAATAGCCTGAAACAGTGGAATTTGGATATGCATGTTTTTCAATTGGTCAAGGATATCAAATGGTGTGTCTTCCTAGGGTATAGGTTTGTATGTACTAAGCCTTTAAGGAAAAGGAGGATTAACTGAGGTGTGAACATCAGTTTGACTTGATATATTAGTTGGTGGGACTGTATTTGGCAAAGTAGTTTCTGGAAGTGGTGCTGATATTGCAGGAAGGTCTAGAACTTTTGTTATAATAGGAGGTTCTGGTGTAGGTGGGGTAGTACCATATCTCAAGTGAATATCAGTTATTTCTAATGCATACGCAGGGTACTGTTGAGAATCATTAGAATATATTGGTTGTTGTTAGGATTGGGTTGTGAGCAGGTAATTGTGTTGTCCTTGGAGGAGGACTTGTAGCTGCAGGAGGTGGATGATTGCAGGTTGAGATACTGGGGGTGGTACTTGGGTTGATAACCAGGAGTTTGATTGGGCCATTGTTGAGGTCCTCTCCACTGGTTATATGGTTGCCAATTCCCCTGTGGTGGCTGCCATTGATTTTGAGGTTGTGGCCATTGGGTTTGTTGTGGGTTAAACCACTGGTTCTATTGAGTATTAGGCCAGGCATTGTTCCAAGCAGGTTGGGAGTACTGAGAAGGATTGTTTCAAATATTTGACTCTGGGAACTTTGTGTCAGGAGATAGGTTAAATCATAAAGGGATAACTAGGGAATGGCTATCATGGAGGGTCAATGGACAGTAGTGGGAAAATTATAAAAATCATATAGACAGTAGTGGGAAAATTTGTAGGATTCATATGAACAGTAGTGGGAAAATTTGCAGGATTTGGGAAGCAATGTGAGAAACATCATCTCATTTTATGAGGTGCTAACAAGATGGTCAATTTGAAGTGTATTATTACTATCATATGCTACTTCTTAACCACTTTAGGAACCATACCCTTATTACTTTCTCATTTTTCTTGCTTAACTCTCTAGAAATTTTTGTTATGGAAGTGGTGGAGACTACCAAAACCCAAGTTGGAAAACTCATCCCAATGCACTAGGGTTTGATTTATAGGTTGTATACTTTTCACTTGGCTCTTTATCTACCAAAACCCATTGTTGTCCAAGAAGCCCCCAACTCAAGTTCCTTCCTAACTTCCAACATTATTGATGCTCCTCGCCCAATTAAAAGGAAGTGCATTCACCAACCTAGTGGCCTAAAGCTTACTTCTAGGTCGGGGAATCCTGAAATCCCCACTCCATTGACGATCACTAAATAACTATTTGGATTAAAAGGTAAAGCCTCTAAACCCTCAATTGTCAGTAAAAGGAAAGGGAAAAACCCTCCCGCGGCTAAAAATCCCAATTCCTCTATTCAGGAGGTGCTAAGTGAGGATGAAGACGAGGCTGGGGAGGAACACAACAACCCACCAAGGTCCCATAGGCTAGCAACCAAGTTTGTGGGTAAAGGTAAAAAAACTCAGTCCATTATGATTTGGAGGGGGGCAGGACTAAGGGAGTGGGAAAATTGTGGGGAAAAGTGAGAAAGTGGAGATTGTTGATGATGAAGGAGGTGAAATTGAAAGCATTGACATTTCTAAGAAATCTACAGCCAATAGATCCACTCACATCCTAGAAAATACAAAAATGGAGTCAGTTGATTTAACAGAGGATATGATGCCGAAGGAGGAGAATGCTAACACGATTGTTGTCAAAGGCACCTACACAGGCTACGAAAATGCGGCCACGAAATTCGCTGCACTAAGGACTAAGTTAGGAGGCTTAAAAACTAAGGTCTTCAGAAAAGAAATTGGGGTGCATCTCCAGGTTCAACCTTCGCGTGATGCATAGGTCAAGGACCTCCCTCTGTCTCATGCAACACAAAGTGCTTGGAAAGGACGCAAACAATGAAGGGAATTACAAGGAACTCTTCAAGTTCCTCACGGGCGACTATAGTCATGTACTCTATCAATTAGGATGTGACATAAAATCAACACGTCATGCTTAACTCTCTCCTAATATGTTTTATTTATATTGTTCTTTGCCTGTAGAGTCTATATATCAAAACTCCTTTTTTTCTAGTTTTTGTTGGCTAACTGGACTTTAGTTCTAGTATGAACATTTTTTAAATTTCTACTTTTTAGCGTTTTGCTTTTAGCTTACCAAACCCTGCTTCCAAGGTGAACATTTCGTATACTTATAGTTGGTTGCTAGTTTTAGCTATGAATATGCTATTAGACTATGTGTTGTTAGTTGTGACTTACAATCTGCTGCTCTTCCTTTGTATTAGTTTATTATGTTGATTCGTTGTTAGTATGTTTTTTTCTAGATTTGTTATGCTATTGGGTTGTGGTTTTGTACGGGACAACACCCTTGTTTTGTTGTTGATTAATATCAAAAACATGTTTAATAAACCTTTCTAATACTCTTAATATTTTATTTTAATTAATGCATAGTTTATTTAGTTGGACATAACATATACTCTAGTGTGTTTTGGGTGTGGTCTTAGACAATCTATATGATATTTTGATGTTCTCGGGTGGTGCTAGTGTCTTTTGAATCTATGATTATGCATAGTCTCGTCTTTGGTCCTTGGTAGATGGGTAGGTGTTTATCTGCTCAATAGACACCAAATTTTGACAATGATGTGTTTTTGAACTCAACCATGATTTCTAGTTGGCATGCAATGGACAATATTTTCTGCCAAAGATGTAAAGCTTTTCTTTGATATGAATAAAAAGCGTCTGCTCCATAACAGATATTCACTTTTTTTTTTTTTTTTTAAATTAAATTTAATATAAGTTATAAAATTGTTTCCCATAAATCCTATATAATTGGACTTTTTGTATAAGAATGTACTTGAAGCGTAATTCAAACTAGCAATGATTTTGAGTCCCTCTATTTTAAGTTGAAACATCTACCCCACACATCGAGCGACCAAAAAAAGGCTATAACGGGTCGATTGCGTTTCCCAAAGAAATTTAGAGCCGTAACGGATACCTGACCCTAACGGCTCTTCTTTGCAACGGCTCATTTTGAAGTTTGAATTTCGAAAAAGACGTTTCAAGATGTCCAGTAGAAAGTGCTTACACGGGAGGCCAATATAACCACCAGTTTTCGTTGCCTACAATCTTATTTAACTGCTTGAAATCAAAACTGCGTTACAATTATTCACTGAGCTCCAATCTATGGCTTCTCCCTTCAGAACGTGTTCGCCTTCTGCAGTGAACAGGCCTAGCAAGGCAAACGCCAACAACGGCCTCAGAAAGAGCTATAATGTCAATGTTCTTCCCAAGGCAACTGCTTCCAGAAATGGTAACCAGGCCCCTACCTCTACTCCAGCCAACAGCCCCGCAGGTAAGAATTCTCTAAAACCCATGATCTTCGATCTCTGTTAAATGAAATTTAGATATGAACTGGATTTTTTTTTTTTTTTTAGTAAATATCTGTTTTTACTTCGCAGATTACCCTCAAAGGACCTCCCCATTCAAAGATTTCAACACCCCTGCATGGCAATCTGAAGAAATTGGACTTGAAAATGTCCGCCAATGTCCTCCTAAATCTGCATCCGCAAAGTCCCCTGCACCCAAAGGGATAAAAAATTTCATGTCCCCGACCTTTTCTGCAGCTTCTAAGGCTGCTTCTTCCAAAAAGAGGGTTCTTGTTGAAAGAAATGAATCTGTTGGACTCTCGCAAATACCAGCCAAAGTGCCCTCTGATTTTGCCAACACCCATTTCATGGATCTTCCTGCCTCCCGCGAACCCATGACAGAAGGTACCTATATGAAAGAAAATGAGGAAGTTCCAAGGGATATAATGGAGGTGGACTTCGTTAGATCTGTAGCCCAACCTGAGAACCAGACCAAGAAAGATGTATGTAGGGTTCTTTATCAAGTTCCTGCGAGTAGTACAGATAATGATTCTTTATCTTTTCTGTCCCAGTTCCCTGATCCTGGAGAAGAGCGTACTACAGTTCTTCCTCCCTATGACCCCAAAAGGAATTATCTTTCACCACGGCCTGACTTCCTTAGGTATCGTCCCAATAGGGGCCTGGACATTGATACCATAGAAGATGAAGAGGGTTTTGAGAAGCGTGAGTTCTTCAAATGTGAAACTCCTTCTGAGAGTGGGGTTACTGAGACTAAAGAGATTGAATCCTTGGGTGAACGCATGGATGCTGTGGGCATATCTTCTGAAGGTTTGGATCACAGAGAAACCCATAAGGAATTACAGATAAAATTGGTATCAGATGAAAATTCTGAGCCAAACAAATTGGAAACTCCTCCTGAGAGCGGGGTTACTGAAACTCAGGAGGATGAATCCATGGCTGAAGGAATGGATAACGGTGGTATATCTTCTGAAGATTTAGATCATGGAGAAACCCACGAGGGTTTACACGTTGAACTGGTATCAGCTGGAAATCCTGAGCAGAACCATGGTCTAGAGTTTGACACCAAGAAGAATGCTTCGGTAGAAGTGGAGGAAACCGAAGATGACTCTGATGATGAGGAGGAAGAACATAGGAAGGGTTTTCGGTGGTTGAGAACTTCTTTGTTATTTGGATTTGTTTTGCTCGTCGCTTCAGTCGCTCTATTAAGTTCAGGCAGTCCTGGTCTCCTGCCGCCTTCTTTGCACCACAATGTATTGGCTAGAGGTGAGTTTTATGATTCTGCTGTTGATGTTGTTAAAAATGTAGTTGTGATTTGGAGAAGGGATTCTGTCAAAAATGCTGGTTATTCTGTTTTGGGTTATTCAAAGATGAAGTATGGAATTATTGAAAAAAGTGTGAAAAGCTGGTTTGATTCTTCTTCCAACAATCTAGGGATGAGAACACAGTCTTCCATGAAAGATGGCCTGCAGAACTCGTTTGAGAATAGCTGCACTGGAGACATAGAAGAGACCGGTAGAAGTCCGGATATGGGGATTGATGTAGACGATGACATCAAAATTGTTACCCTTCTCTCTGAGTTGCTTGTGGACCTTAAAGAAAAACAGAGCAGCACAGAGGCTGGCTTGGAGGCCTTAGATGCCATACTTGTCGAAGGTGTTTCCCAAATCCCATCAGTAGATGCTAGTATACAGCAAAATGGTCAAGTAAATACCGATGATGATGTTCTCCACAAGAATCCTGAGCAGCCCTTTGCTTCTCATTTGCTAGATGAGGAGAGTAGTGTGGAAGTACATGGAAGTGAAGATGTTGTGGCTTCCTCTCCTTCAGGTGATGCTAGTGTACAGCAAAATGGTCAAATAAATATCGATGATGATGTTCTCCACAAGAATCCTGAGCAGCTCTTTCCTTTTGATTTACTAGATGAGGAATATAGTGTAGAAGGACATGGAAGTGGAGATTATGAGGCGCATCCGGAAGAACCGTTCTCTTTCTATCCTGACATGCAGGAAGCGAACGCTGCAGGTTGGACAATCGAAGGCTCTTGGTCCGAGATTCAATCTGAAGAGGCACAATATGTCGCTGAGCGTGATTCCACAGAACAAAATGTTCCAGAAGTTCCTGAAACTATTCAAATTTCTGACCCAGCTGAGATTTTGTCATTAATAATTGATCAAGATTCGCAAATCAGTGGAGAAGATGTACTGAAAAAGCAGAGCAGGCCATCCATGGTTCCTTCTGATGAATACCAAACTCCTCATGCTTCTCAACTTGAAAAAACTGACAAGTCCTTTGCAGAGGATATTGAATCCACAAAGAGTAATGAACCCAAAGAATCTTCTCTATCTGCTGGAGAGGACTCAAAAGGCTCTGAAGTGCAGACTTCTGCAATCCCTAGAAGAAACCCAAGAGGAATTCTACCCATTGGAACAAGAACTGTTCTGTCAATTCTAGTAGCTTCTGTAATAGCTGCTATATACTTTGTTTGTACATCTAGGAAGAGAAGTAAAATCTCTCATGAGGTTGTGGCAGACAAGCCCTCTGTGGAATTTTTCGCAAAGAAAGAATCACAAAAAGAGAATCGTCCACCCCTAGAACGTATGGAAAGGACATACTCCCAAATGCATTTTTCTTCTTCAAGGAATTATCCTCAAGTACAACTTCTTGCAGAATATCGTCCTGAGGAGGTGAGCAGTTCAGATAAGAGCGCGAGTAGAATAAATGCACAGGAGAAATCTGTTCAGATGTATGAAAGGAGGTTCAGAAAGGGAAATATCTTTTCCTCTGATACTCAACAAGACAGTGCAGTTACCTCAGAGATTTCCCCAGACTCGTTTTCTTATGGGAGCTTCACGACTTATGAAAAGATTGCACGAAAAGAGGTATAACATTTGTCCTTCAAAATCTTTAGCCTTCTGTGCACCTGAGACATAATTTGAACAAAATCTTCTTAACTTGTTATTTTGTTAACATTCTTGATTTTGCATTCCAGAAAGAGTAATCTGATACTAGTTTGTCAAAGATTTCTTGGACTTTGGTTTCACAAATGAGAGCTCAGTTTTCTTGGCTTTACTCATTTCCATCCACCAGGAAAAAGGAAATCTATTAGTTAGTTCTTGCAGTACCTTTTGAAGCATGACTGCAAGCCACAAAAAGGAATAGGACCACACATTTTTCTTAAAAAGGGTTTAACTGGCATTTTTCAGTTGGCTATTATTTTTCTCAGTCTATGCCTGTAAGTTCGGCCTGGTATTCATCTCCACTGGCAGCAGGTAAGCAGATTAGTTTAGACAGAGTAATATTAACTTTAAATTAACCAGGATTAGGCAATATAGTCTACTTGGATTTAGTATACAACAGAGTTCTGGTCCGGTTATGTAGTTCTATGTGCACAAACAACCCTTACTCTGCTGGGGTCTTTTCTAATGTGTTAGCTAGTCTCTGTATTTGAAAGAGACTACAAATTTCAGTTGGTTATTATTTATCTCAGTCTATACCTGTAAGTTAGAGCTGGTGTTCATCTGCTGTTGGTTATTCCTATGCCTGTTGGTATTCATCCCCATTAACAGCAGGTAACAGAAGTTTAGACGGAGTAATATTTACTTTAAATTATACAGGACTAGGCAATATCGTCCACTTGTCTGGACTGTTATACCAATCTGAATGGCATAAGAAGCAAAGAGAAATGTCGTTGCATGGGGGAGTGCTTTGATGCATTATGTAGTATTCTGGACCCTTTCTATGCTAGCTGGTCTCTGTATTTGTCTAAAAATGCCTGCTAAGTGATACTAAAAATTTCCAGTTTGTTTGGGCTTGTATAGTAGGTGTACACACCGAGGTATTTTGAAGTTGTTAGGACCTTTTCAATGTTAGGTAATCCAAGAGACACACTAACCCCTCAGGTGCATACTACTAGTATCATCTGTGGTCCTGATACTTAGAGGATGCTCTGAGGTATTCTATAGTTGTTATAAAACTATGGTAGCTATAGTAGCTAGGGACCCTTTTTATGTTAGTCTGGTCACTGTACTTGTCTAAAAATGTGTACTAAGTCATACTAAAAATTTCCAGTTTGTTTGGGCTTGTATAGATGGTGTATGCTCTGTGAGGTATTCCGAAGTTGTTAGGACTTTTTCTATGACAGCCAATCTCTGTATTTGCCTGCAACCCCAAGGGACATACTAACCCCTCAGGTGCATACTGCTAGTATGATCTGAGGTACTCCTTAGTGAATCTGGACCCTTTTTATGTTAAGCTGGTCACTGTACTTGTCTAAAATTGTCTACTCACTAAGTGATACTAAAAATTTCCAGTTTGTTTGGGCTTGTATAGATGGTGTATGCTCTGCGGTATTCCAAATTTTTTAGGACATTTTCTATGACAGTCAATCTTTGTATTTGCCTGCACACCTAGTTAATAAGTGATATTAAAAACTTAAGTATGTCCTGATACTTAGAGCATGCTCTGAGGTATTCTATAGTTGTTATAAAACTATGGTAGCTATAGTCGCTAGGGACCTTTTCTATGTTTAGCTGGACTGTGTATTTGTTTTCAAGTGCCTACAGGATATACAAGAACTAACTTCAAAATTTCCATGACAGTCAATCTCCACACAGGCAATACAAGATCTAACTTCAAAATTTCTAAGACAGTCAATCTCCACACAGGCAATACAAGAACTAACTTCAAAATCTGTATTCCGAAGCTGTTACGACTTTTTCTACTACAGTCAATCTCTGTATTTGCCTGCAAGCCTAGTTAATAAGTGATATTAAAAACTTAAGTATGTCCTGGCAGCTAGAGTATGCTCTGAGGTATTCTATAGTTGTTATAAAACTTGAGACCTTTTCTATGGTAGCTATAGTAGTCAAGGACCTTTTCTTTTCTATGGTAGCTATAGTAGTCAAGGACCTTTTCTATGTTTAGCTGGACTGTGTATTTGTTTTCAAGTGCCTACAGGCTATACAAGAACTAACTTCAAAATTTCCAGTTTGTCTGAACTTGAATAGTGGTTCTGTTTGCTGACAATACAAGAGCTTGGTTTATTGCAGAATTACAGATATATAAATATTGAGGTTGGATTAAAACTCTAAATAATGTGCAAGAGACATAATTTTATTTTTTTTATGTTCAGGGCGGTATAGATAAGGATGCAAAGGTGGTAACTCCGGTAAGAAGATCCAATAGGATTCGCAAGCAAGCAACATCTCCATAGATGAAAGTGAAGATTGCGATGTTTGTTTCAGGCGGTGACACCCCATCGAACATTTATTCATTGTTCAGGGGTGATATTCAGGAATTCTGTTACTATTTTGGATGGAGTGATTGTCCCATCCTAGTCATTTTTTACTTGTATAGCTTGCGTAAACTGGACTGCGTGTGTATTTTGCTTATGGCATTCATGTATGTGGTAGATACATTGACTTTGGTTTGACATAAACACAAAGGCCTTGTTTTATGAAAATTTAATTATTTTGATGTAAGTGGACATGTTCCATAGTTTTCTTGGTTTGGTTATTCAATATTTGTTACAACTTGGGCAAGTTCTGATTCTTTCAGTCTTATTCTAAATGGACCACTCACGCTCATGACAAACATCATATTATGATACTTTGTAATGGATGAGTCACCAAGGGCTCTATGATCAATGGTTTGTAAAGAAGAACATTTGTTGAAGGTTGATCAATGGTTTGTCATTGTCAAATAGTTGTTTTAAGGAACAATTTTTTTTGAATTTTCATAATTGTGGTAGCAAGTTAATGGTTTGTAAGGAAGAACAATGGCCAATGTTCTAAGTGGGTAGTCAAACATAAAGGGTAGTCAAGTTTGACATAAATGGTAAAACTAACCTACTTTTTAACATATGAATTAAAAGACCCTATGATCACCATTCATGCTATGAGAAATATAAACATAAAGGGTAGTCAAGTTTGACATAAATGGTAAAACTAACCCACTTTTTAACATATGAATCAATATAGTTTATGATTGATTTGTAAGGAGCAACTCTTGTTGAAGGTTTGCAATTGTAATATTAAAGGCTCTGATGAATGGTTTCTAAGGTGTGTCACTAATTGAATTTAGTAGGGTTGCAGAGGATTGGCGAGTGGAGATGTTGGGAAGCAGTGGCCAAGAAAGCTTGAAGGACGTTATCAAGTATAAGCAGCCAATGTTCACAAAGGAGATAGCAAGTTGACAGAATCGGAGGGTGTGAATGAATGCTCTCGGAACCCGTGGATGATGGAGATGAGGGTGTGGATGAGGGAGATGGGTGGGTCGAAGCAAGCAAGTTAAAGGACCCATGAATGATGGACAGACAAAGAAAGGGCTCCACAAATCTGAAAAGTCCAATGTCTATGAAAATGGCATTGAGCAGAATGAGATCGTTATTACTCCTCAAATAGGTCTGAAAGGTGAAGGGAGGGGCTCGGAGTGGAGAGTAGGCCTTTGATCTTTTGAGAAAGGGAGCTTCTGAAAACAGTCACGAGGAAAATAAGAATGACAGTGAGGAGAAGTGTCACACAAGGATTCATCTGTTAGGGGCCTTTGATCTTTTGAGAAAGGGAGCTTCTGAAAACAGTCAGGAGGAAAATAAGAATGACAGTGAGGAGAAGTGTCACACAAGGAAGTACCTGTGCGAGCTATTTGAGAAGGAAATTGAAGGTGTGCTGCAATGTCAGAATACAAATGGAGATACCCTCCCTGAATCTGAATTGGAGAACTTTTACTAGGAGAGTTGTTTGGTATCACAGCGTTTTACGATGGGGGAAGAGGAACTGGCTAATGGGGGAAGAACAGGAGAGGAGACTGACTGAAAACAAGTGTCTTTCACCCTCCAATAAAGGGATATAAAGGGAGAGGTGGTGCAATTAATGAGAGACGAAAGAAAGGGTTTCATGGATCATTCATTTCTATGAGGGATGGGGTTTATGCAAAACAAAAATATTTAGCTAAAAAGTGTTATGTTTTCTAACCAAAGATTTCCTTAAATTACACTATTGGTCAACCTTACAAATATTATTAGCCTTTCTAGACCTTGGTTTTCCATCAATCACAAGACTTTATTTATTTCATTTCAAAAAAAAATTAAAGTTAATTTCAATTTATTGGTTAAAAGCTTTTTTTAAAATACTATTTTATTGGTTGCTATTTTCATAATAAAATTTTACTATTTTCATAGGTATGATCTTATCCAAAATCTTAACTTCATAATTAAAACTTATTTTCCTTTCTTTTAACTTCATCATTTCAATTTTTTTTTCTATTTGTTCTTGAGCAGTAGACAAGAGGTGACCACAGCAACACAATATTATAGGCTCCCGATTAGGAAAGTGGTTTACAAAACAAGCTATGCAAAGCCAGAGAGATTTACAACAGTTATAACATATTACAAAATAATAAAGTATAACCGATTAGATTTCATTGTCCTTTCGCTCCACTCATGTTGTCCATCCATTGGTCCCTTCCATCCACTACAAAATCTTGTTATTCTAGATGAGATTATTGTAAGGATGCACTAGACCAATTGCTCTTGGTTGCTGACGTATGACTATTGGAGGTAAGAATGCAATTGGAATGGCAGAAACAAGCACTTCTCTGTCTTGTCTTACCTTCTTCTTGATTTCATTCAACTATCTTATAAGGTTTGTCCAAGGCTTGTTCAAATGGTGTTATCTGTCTAGGACCAGGTAGAAGTGTAACCATATGGGACCTCACTTTTGAGCATTCTAACCGTACCATCATTCAACATATCAAGGAACTTTTTCTCCTCTATAAAGATCACTGTAATCTACATTGCAACATTATGAAAAATGAGTCTTCGCAGAGACTTGGTAAGGTACCTTGCTCTACCATTAAAGATGTCATCATTACGCATTTTCCAAATGGACCATAAAAATTCAACAGATAGTATAGACCAAAAAGGATTACTGTTATTTTTAAGGCTCGAGATTTACCTAGCTATGACATGCTCCAAACTGAAATTACAATGCAAATTGTAGACACCCTAAAATGGATAACTTGCGACCTTGTATTTAATTACTAATTTTCCTCTATTAATTAATATTTTTTTATCATAATTAATCAAATCATTTAATCATTCAATCTTTTCCCCAAAATTAATTAAATAATTAATTTTATTTAATTAATCTTTATTAATTAATTAAATTCAATTTCTTAAAGTTTAAAATCAAATATTTAAACTTACTAATTTATTTATTCTTCTAATTAAATTAATTTCATTTAATTAATTTCATTCAAATATTCAATTTTAAATCAAAATATAATTGAATTATCTCATGTTTGAGTATTTTAATTTCTAAAATTAAATAAATACTCAAATAAATCAACTCGTTAGTTCCAAGAGGTAACTCCAAATCAACTCTTCAGTTCTAAGAGGTAACTCCAATTCAACTCTCCAGTTCCAAGAGGTGACTCCAAAATTGACTCTTCAGTTCCAAGAGGTAACTCACAAATCAATTCTTTAGTTGACTAAACCATCCCCTCTTCTCCTCAGTTAAGAGGTGGATTTTATTGATTGCCTCTCCAATTCCTTTTGATCTCAGCCATCCATTCTCAAGTTTATGGGATCGATCTCACATGTCCAAATCATTTCCATTTCTAAATAATCAACCCCTCTCAACCATTTCAAGAAGGTTTGGATTTTGAAGCATTGTGCACAATTACTCTACGAGATTCTTGTACGAAGCATTGAGCGAAATCATTATCACATTGATCTCATTTTCTCAACACTCCCAAGTGACAAACGTTGCCAATACCAATACTGAGCACCATTCATACAACGTTTCAGGAGTAGAGAGAAGCAATAGAAGCTTCAAGCATTGTGGTTTGCATTCATTTATTTTCTTCTATTTTGCTTGTTATTTTATTGTCCATAGGTTTGTTCTTAGTTGTTTTGATTGCTTTCCCCCATTGCAAATCAGTGCCACTAACCCTTGTTTGAGTGCGCAAGATTGGATCTATACATTTTTGGTGAACCCGACGTGAATCGAACAACTCGATAATCGCTTGCAAATGACAAATAGAATTTCCTGGCCTCAGTCGTACGACGACAATTTTTTTTTAAAAACTTTTTCCAATAAATTTTGTAATTTTACAATTGACGAAAGTTTGCCGCAATTGACAAAAGCTTACCGTAATCGCTCTGTAATTTCACAATTTCTTATTGTATTTTGCAATTGACTTCTGCCATTTTTCTAGTCTCTGGTTTAGGTACTATTTCACAATTGACAACACTATTTCGCAATCGACGAAATAATTTTGCAATTGCTAGCATTGTTTCACAATCAACAACATTATTTCGCAATTGCCTATTATATTTTGCAATTGCCTGACAAATTTTGCATCTGACAGAAGAATTTTGCAATTGCAGATCCTATTTTGCAACTGTCAGAATTATTTCACAATTGTTCTATTTCATCATTTTGTTGATCAGATCAGATTCTTTCTCAATTTTTGTGCAGGACTGAACAAATGACTAATGGCAACGAGAATAATCAGATGCACCTTTGGGGTTTAGGTCATGAAAAGTATATGTAAGAAGAGTTGCTCATTACTACACACAACAAAAGGCAGCCTTGGCAATCGTAGTTGAAGACCAAAGCGAATCCTTCAACTGGTATATTGATTCTCATAAGCATTTTGCAACCAAATATAAAGTTACCATGAGCATTAATGGCCTCAACAATCCAGACATTTCTGAATATTATTCATTTTGATTGTTAGGATTTTCTGGTACTAACATTTCTTGATAGCTTGTGGCACGGAAACAACTTAATTGTTGATAAATCTAAACTTAATTCATTTGTCTTTTGGTGCCTAAAAAGAAAAGTGTATGATCAAACAACACAATCTCATCTTTCGATTTGGTGAATAAAATTGATGTAGTGGTTAATAATTGAACAAGGCAAAGAGTCTTTGAGTTTGGTGCATCTAAAATTGAACAAGCAATCACCATTTGGTTTGGGCTTAAAATTGAACTCGCGTACATGTATGGATGATAGCTCAGTTCACATTTGATATTTTGGTGCTCAAATGATTAACCTTGTATTTTGAGTCTTTAGTGCGCTTGCACAATCTGTTAGAATAACACCTTTACACTTTTTAGAAAGGTCTATTTGGGGAAAGCGCTTCTTCACTAGAGAACGACCTTAAACCGGTAATCCTTCCAATAGGTATATAAACAAGACATGGGCCAAAGCTTTGTCTTATATCTAGCCAAGCTCGGGCGAGGTCTGTTGATGATAGTATGGATCGAGTGAAGTACCCTAAGTATCCAACATGGTCAACTAGGCTCTTAAGTGAGTCACACACGTACAAGCTGATTGGATAGATGCCACAAACACCACTAAAACCCATTTAATTAGAGACCCACCTGGTTTACCTCCGAACAAGTGTCTTATTATAGTGCAAGGGGTTGTATAATTTCCCCCTAGGATTCCCAACATATGTGTTCTAGGATATTGTGTTGATGAAAGAGATCTTCATTAACACGATGACAATATCTGGGAAAGGCAAAAACACAGGCACCTACATCGTGGATCTTTGTGTCCTAGTAGCATGACAGTTGTTGTGTGAGCTGATGAACATTAAAAGCATTGGGCCTATAATATTGCATCTTGAAGCCAATTGACCGTAGATTAATCTGACAGTCTCTCTTTTGACCACGTGAAAACCTTGCAACTTTGAAAAGTTGTAGAACATACACTTTTTTTTATTCTTGGATCTTCAAAACACTGTGTCTATTATGCTTGCTTGTGTGATTAGTTCTCAAAACGCAAAACCAACATTTCGCATTGTCAAAATGAGTCAAACGTGTTTGAAGTCTAGGGTGTCAACCAAAGTCTGTTCCAGAATCACTATTCTGAAGCTCATTTCATCAGACAATCCCCATACTGCAATCATTTTTCAAAGACTGGCGCATTTTTCCACAATTGACAAAAGTTTTCCGCAATTGACGAAAGATTACCACAATTAAGCCTTTTTATTACCGCAATTGATCCCTTTATTGCCACAATCAATGAAAGTTCACCGCAATTGAGCTTGCATTCTACCGCAATCGAAAAAATTCTTCTACAATTGACCTATAGACCTGTGCATTTATTCTATCAAGACAAATTGGATTCCTCTGTCAAATCTCTGCATTTTATCAATCTGTAACCTTGGAAAATATCCCTTGTATCGTGTGAAAGGTCAGCGTACACATCTTAGGAAATAAATGAAGAATTAGTGAAATCTCAAACATCCAGGATCATCCCTCTTTGTCAATTCAGTTGTTGTTTCCCATTGATAATTTATCAAGTTCAGATTAGACTGTCTTGATCTCGTTATCTTAGTTTTATCAATCATTTTTTTCAGTGACTTTGTCTCATCTAAGACAACAGTCAAAATCATATATCATCATCACCAATCTCTGAGATCAAGAGAAATCAAAGTTTGTTCTTCGAATTACCCTTATTGAAATAGGTACTCAAACTCTCTTCTAGAGGTTGTCCACTTTGTTTTCTTTATATAACTCATTTTAGTTAAATCTTGGATAACACAATGTCTTTTACACCTTATGGAGGACCTTATACTAGGTCAAAAGCTAGACACTAACAAGATGAATCATATATTAACACATTCCCCCATATGAAGAAGAAAAGGAACCCAACTACTATGATGACAACAACCCTTTTGTCTATTCAAAAAGTTACCCTGAGTTGGCACATGAACAATTCCAATCTGATATCCTCATGCAACAACTTCAAGGCCTACAAACCCAATTAGATGATCTTCAAAATCAATGTCAACCAAAATCCTATACCATAGAGGACTTATATCCCTACCCTATTGACTATATGTTTCCAATCACATCACATGTCAATGAACGCCCTCTTATTCCTCAAATCCACCACTAAGGATTTCCCAAATAAACACAATTGAAAATATATCATCCTTGGGAGACCAATCTAAACCTTTCAAGAGTTTAATTCAAAAACTAGTTCACAGACACCATTCTATTGTTAAGCAAGATCAAAATCATCTACCCATGTCTAGCAATGGTCCATTCCAAAATAATAACATTGATGACACATCTATCTCCTATGAAGAAGTTGTCCCACAAGAAGCCTCCATATTTACCACTTGTCCTTCATCTCCTGAAGCATCACAAGAGAATCTTTTTCATTTCCATTGAATGATATATCTAGTGATGAGACCTCCCAAGGGCTATCCACAAATGATTTCCAAGTTAATCCCTTTCATGATAAAATTCCCTTCTACAAGTCAGCTATGCTAGATCCAATTCCACCATATGCTCCATTCCCAGACAAACCTACTCTAGACAGTCCCATTCAAAATCCTTCTCCCTCATGTCAAAACATTGAAACCTTCCAAAAATTGACCATACATATTCCAATTGATACCCTATGTCAAGAGGATGATGCAAAGCATGAAGAAAAAAGTCCGAAAGAAAATCAAGATCAAGATCCCAAGAATGACCAAACATATGTAGTTTTTTACCAAGATCTTATATTTCTAGAAACTCATGAAGATTCCACTATCCTTGTCCATCCTATCCAAGATGATCCCCTTCCATCCCAAGAAATTTTTTTCATCTCAAGTCTTATTGACCTTCCACTTCCTATGCCTTAGAAAGACCATGACATCCTACCCATTCTCCCAAATGATTCTATCTAGTGTCATGAGAAATTCACCCTAAAAATTGATTCAAATGGTCCCCTTCCAAGTCTTATTGACCTTCCACTTCCTATACCTAAGCAAGATCAGGACATCCTACCCATTCTCCCAAATGATTCTATCCAATTTCATGAGCAATTCACCCTTAAAATTAAGTCAAATGATCCCCTTCCAAGTCTTGTGGTCCTTCCACTTCCTATTCCTAAGAAAGATCGTGACATCCTTCCCATTCTTTCGAATGATTCCATTCACAATCATGAGAAAACCACCCCTAAAATGGAGTCTGATGGTCCTCTTCCAAGTCAAGATCAAAGTATCCCTTCACCTTCATCTCCACCACAAGGTCCCATTATCCCCTCACATCCTTATCATGAGCCTACCATTCCTTCATCTCCATGTCCTAATCCTTCATGCTCTTCACAAGATCCTATCCTGCTAAATGATCCTATTCTACCTGAGGATCCTATTATTCCTCCTAACCCCCTCATGGTCCTAGCACATTTGAGAAAGTTTTTCACTAACCCCATACATGTCACATGGGTCACTCCACTTCCATACAGTTTGGTCCACTCCATGATCTTAATTGTCCTCCAAAATATCCCATCGCCCCTACAAAAGCTAATAATGAACCCGTTACATATAAACTTGGTTCATCGACTTTCATTTAGGATAGTATACTTCATTATCCTATCATGCCCTACATACCTCCTCCACCTCAAACTGGACTTGCATATTGCTATCAAAGTAACAAGTATCCCTTTGCTAAGAATTTCTTCCAAAGCATGCACTATCAAGGAAATGGGTTGGGCATCCAAGAACAAGGCATATTGGAACCCCCTTATATAATATAAAACCCCAAAAAAGCATGGGCTAGGATATAAGGATCACATTCAATATGTTGGTACCATTCATAGATCCTTCCATCCATCTTAGGTCCATATATACCTCCATCCACTAGCTCACAATCCACTTATCCTTTCCTAAATCAAGATCAACAAAGGCACACATCCTTGAAACATTTTCCACCACATATCTACATGAACCCTCCATATCATTCATATCCATCCATGAACCCTAATACCTTTGGAAGTAATTTGGAAGCCAAGCATAAAAACCATAAGTTCAAGAATCCACATGCAATCAAGGATCAACATATCAACATAATCGACATGTAAAAACTAAGAAAAATATGATCCAACAGAAAAAAGAATCCAAAAGGCCACAACAGCCCATCAAACAAAAAGAAAAATCAAAGACAATGGGGGTTCCTAAATCCCTCATTGAAGAAATGTGTTCTAAAGCATCACAAGGAAAAGAAAAATCAAATAAAATATGGATTCCCAAGTCGCTCATACAAGACTTGCACACTAAAGAAAAAATCAAAGTTGGCATTCAAGCTTCCAAAGGCTTTCTTCAACCCTCCATCCAAATATATTTCACCATCACCTTCCACATCCATCTTGGGTACTTATATTCCAAAATCCATATCCTCTTCTCCATCAAAATATCAAACTCCAAAGTCCACTTTTCCTCCAACATCCATCTTTCCTCCATTAGTCCACCACCCCTCAAGGTGTGTGTCAATGCTTATCTTGACAACATTTCCCACCACCCATACAAAAATAAAAATATTTGAACACCCCATCCATTTTTTACCACCCATTACCCTATTCCATCTTCATCCATTTTATCCCCCTTTTCCATCACCCTATCAACATATTTGAGAATGCCTTCAATAGTCATGATCTATTGTAACACATATTTCAAGGTTATAATCTGAAGAACAAGATGCTTGAGTCCTTCCTCCATGTCCTATCACAAGCCTATTATCTTCCAAAAATGTCAAAAAAAAAAGACAAAATAAAGAGAAAAATATTTGTCCATTAGTGAAAACCTAGCTGGCAAACATGCGCATTGGGAAAGTACCATGATGAAAACCTGGCAAACAGGTGTCATGTGTAATCTATGAACCTCTTGCATTACATACATGTGTTGGCAAGTTGACTCCCAGAGGATATATGACTTATTTTGTGTTGTCATTATGGCAACAAAGTCATATTAAGTTACTGTCAAGAAAGACAAAATGACTAAGTATAGAAAACAAGGCAGACAGAGATATACAACAATCAACACATCAGCACATGTGTGAGAGATTGAATCAAAATATGCGCGCTCAGATATATGTTCTATGACATGTGTACATACTAAGTCCAGACACGCATAGTATGAAATGATAGTACGGATAAGCTACAGGAAGAACAGTACTACTACAGTTTAGAAAATAGAGTATGGAACTGACTTAGGTTTTTGGATCAGCGTGAATTTTTTTATTGTGTAAAGGCCAAGCACCTTTGATTATATGTTTGTAATAATGTCTTTAGTCTTGTTGTAAACATGATTAAGCCAATTTGTTTGGAAGCGTTGTGTATTATGTTTTTAGGGCCGACTATAGTCTTGTTTTGAGTCGTGTCTATTCAGACATGAACATATAAATATGCAATGTAAATGTATATTACAAGTGTCAAAGAATATGCATGAAAAAGACATAGAAGAGCAGTACAGTGAAGTTAGTATGAGATAAATCTCTTTAAGAGAGTAAGAGAATCAGCGCATAAACGGAACTGATCAGACAACCGTGTCATCATAGCAGTTCATTTTTTATATAGTATATATCAACTATCAAAAGGTTGTAGCCTTCATCTTATTGGGAAGTGAGCTCAGGTAGTGAGCCATACACCTCTAACAGGGTTTTGTAATAGACTCCTAATAGGGTCATTGTACTTGGATTGTAAAGACTGCTCCTAACAGGGCAAAGGAACTTTAACAGGTTCATTATACTAGTGCAATATTTGTGGGTACCAATTCCCACCGAGGTTTTCCTCTAATAAAGGTTTCCCCATAATCATATCATGTGTTATGATTTCTTATGTTAAGCTTCATTGAATGTATGTTTGATTTATGTTTAAAGTGCTGAAATATAATTAATAGACAAACACTAATTCACCCCCCCTCTC
>MU227938.1:78670-110805 GCA_018584345.1 Thuja plicata | reverse complement strand
GTTACAGAAACTAAAACAGATCCACCCAAAGGAGAAATCAAGCAAGTTAACAAAACTTGTTATGCATGTAATAAATATGGGCATTTGGCAAGAGATTGCAAAGAGGTAAGACCTTTCAATGGTTATTTTTACTCATTTAATAAGTTTGGTCACAGGGCTATACATTGCAGAACAAATTAAAGAAATCAATCACAACACAATCAGAGAAATCAGCCTCAAAGAAATTTGCAAAACATTACTTGTAATTACAATGGACACACAACAAAGCAGTGCAACATGATGAACAAAAACATCAAAACTCCTATCATTTGTCACACATGTGGAAAGGCTGGACACATCTCAAGGTTCTGTAGATCCAGAACTCAAAAACAAGAGGATCCTAAGAAATCACTATTTGAAGAAGCAGGAGAAGTCAAATTTGTTCAAGCAAAAGAAGATTCAAGCAAAATTCAGGTTGAAGTGAAGAAGGACAATGTAGAGAACAAAGTAGTTGATGCATCCACAGTGGACACATCCTCTACTTCTAGTTGAATAGACCTTCTTTGTCTTAGGGGGAGCTATTCTAGCTCAGAACCCCTGCGTAGTTGGTATACTCACCTTCGAGTTTGCACCTATGGATCCATGCTTATGATCACATGATATAGCAGTATGCATACACACATTGTCTATAATGCATTCTGAACAAAGTTTGAAACTCTCTGTGAAAACTGCGTACAGTTGCAAACATTAAATGCAATAATTTTTATAAAAAGATGTAAATGTTCGATCTTCTTCACATTTGCATTCGAGATCACAGAATTTGGAGAGCACAAGAGCACTGAGCATCAAAGCATGGAAGCACAATAGATTTGGTGGTTAAGGAAATAGATAAGAAGTTGGAACGGAACCCTAGCAGTCACACCATTTCAAATTATCATGAAACCCTACTTAATCAAGTTCCAAGTAAGTATGGAAACCCCAGTTGTTTTTGACACTGCTGAGAGGAAGAGATTCGTCTTTAAGAAGCATCCATTCAAGTCCATTCTAGATGATGTTGTAGGAGCATTCTCCAAAACTCCACTTGAAGTCATGCAGGTGGAAGATATTCGCGCATACACCTACCGCAAGAAGGAAACAGTAGGAGATAACAACATAGCTACTCTTATGGGATCCATGATGAAACCAGACTACTCTTTCAAGGATGAATTCGTGCATCTGACTGATAACCCTACATTTGAGTACTCTAATGTGCACAAGTTTTATGAACCAGAATGGGTGAAGATATTACTGAGAAGAATACATGATGACCTTTTCTGGATTGGTGAGGTTCATGTTCGCATCACTTCTGACCTAATCCATGAATTAACTGGACTTCATAATACTGGACCAGTTCTTCCTACTGGCAAGGATGTCAAGAAGCAAGTTGAACAAGTTTGCTTATCTAGAAGTGACAAGTGCAGTATGACAGTTGATCCTATCAAGGAAGATGACATAAAGCTTCTAACTATGATACTTGGTTACAAGTTCCAGCATGCAAGCAAACTAAATAGTGTGTCAGTAGCCACAGTTCTAGTAGCTATAAGGATGGTGAAGGATAACACTCAGTACAATCTATGTGAGATATTGCACGCTCAATTGATTGACAACATTTGAGTTATCAAGCATGACAAGAACAAGACATTCAGGTTTGGGTCTTTGGTCATCTACTTGTACTTCCACATTGTTGGTAAGGTTGAAAATCTTTACCTAGATAGAAGAAAACCTACAATGTCTCATATTTCACTTAAAGCCACATCAGAGAGAAGTGTGAAAGATGCCATGGACATGGATATTAAAACATTCAGAATCAAGATGCAGAAAAGGTTCAGATTATTTGAGAAGATAGTTGATAAATATAAGGAGACCATATATTTCATGGTAGAAACAGATTGCACTTGTATGGAGGTAGTTGAACCTAGAACTAAATGGATTCACCCACTTGGTTATGAAGTGGAGGAACATGTGTTAGAAGGATATGCACAAGTTCTCTTGTCTGCGTCCAAAGATCCTAATGAGCCCAGGTGGGGCACTTATAGAGAGAAGACTAATGGAGTTGATTTTGTACTATACAGTGTTGATAACAAAAGGAAGGCATCCAAAATTACATCTAGCATCCTAAGAGTTCATGGAGTCACTCAAGAAGACTTAGATAAAGCTAAGGAAGCTAAGATTGCAAAAGAACTTGAGAAGACTGATGACATCCAGAAGAAGAAGAAAGTACAAAGCACCTCTGCGCCCTCTACCAACATTGACCTAGACTCATCTCCACCTTCTATACCAAGCAAGAAGTATAGAGGAAGGAAGGAAGCGCCCACAGGTCACCAATCCTCAAGAACTACATGGAGAACAGTAAGAAATACTCAAGCTCTTCCTGAAGTAGGATTCAGACCTAGTCTAAATGTCCTAAAGAACAAGATTGTTAATGAAGGAAGACTAGACACAATTGCTAAGGTTTATGACAAGTATCAAGAGATAGATAAATCTGAGATACATTTTATGATCATCTCTCATATGATTAAGTTTAAGAAATCAATTCTAGAACTCAAAACAGTGATACTTGATAAGTTATGGAACATACTAGAAATAATGAAGAGACATGCAATTGAGGAAGATATGAGGATAAGATAAGAAACATTGGATAATCTTCTCCATGTATGCTCACATGATGAGAAGGCAATTCTGTTAGATCTAGTGAAGCCTCATCTAAGAACTAAGACAAGAACACTTCATATTATGAACAAGGAATATGAGTTAGTTGGGAAAGAGATAGAAAAAGCTTTTGCACAAGTATTTATGGATAGACACATGTATCCATCAACGGCGCCTACAACAAAGGTAACTCTAGGTCCTCCCAAACATGTTACAGAACCAGTGATTCAAAGTGCACCTATGATAGGTCCCCAAGTTTATGCGCCCTCATTTTTAATAACTTCTGATACAACAAAAGACTCAAAAGATACTATAGTGATTGATGATATCAAGATATCCATGAAAACATCTAACAATGGCATGGACAAAGTTGATAAAGCATTTTTAAGCACTGAAGAGATGTGCACTGATGATACATCTTTACAAAAAGATGAAGTTCCCTCTAATGATCCAATAGACTTGAATAAAGATAAAGATAATCAAGATAATGAGACACCAGTCAAGGAGATACCAGTAAAGAATGAATGCATGGACACCAGTCAAAATACTATATTCACTCCATCCACTTTACCATCTACCTCATTGTTGTCAAGGTTAACTCTTGACTCTGCAAGTCTAGATGTGTGGGGAGAAGAAGACTTAATGAAGATCAGCATTCTAGCTATGGAAAAATCCAAAGAGAAACAAGTTATGAGGAACCCTCTCTTCTTGGAATCAGTAAACATCTTGAATGATCTAGTGCCTGCAAACAAGAAAGTAGCCAAAATTCAATCAGTTGAAGATGTCGACATCATTCTAACAAGCTTCAAAGCACACTTTACAGACCTAGTAGACTCTACTACTAGAATTGCAGAAGATGAGTATAAAAAGGAGAGATTGAATGAATTGGTAAGGAATTTTACCTTACACTTAAAATATTTAAAGATTGGGCAATCTATATTGAAAGAGTTGGCAGATAAAGGTAAGAAGGTTATAGCAAACTACATGGACAGAGTGAAATTCACCTCTGAACATATCAAAAAGATAGAAGAGGTAGAGATCATGGTGGAGAGTATTAGAAAATCAGTTGAAACATCCACCCAAGACATGAACATCTGTAACAATGTCTATCAAGGACAGTTGGACAAAATTGAAAAAGCAAAGTTCGAAATCAATAAGATAAGAATCAGGCATACCCAACTGAGAAATGCTCTTGCGCCCTCTCTAGCATTTTTGGAAGATAACATCAAACATATTGATGCCACCATTGTCACATATGATCAAGGTCCCTGCATGGATCTGATAAAGATGGAGAAGTTAACATATGCCCTATGTGCCCATCACCAAACAATTGATGTAATGAAGGTATTCTGGTAGAAAGAGATCCAGTCTCTTTAGATTGTGTATCCAGATGTATACTTGGAGTAAGCATCTAGAGACTTACAATTTTGTACACCTTTGTCATTAATGTCAAAGGGGGAGTAATGTATGTATATGTATATATGGGGAGTAATATATGTACAATTTTTTGTGTTAAGTCATTTTGAGTAACTTGGCCACATTCCTTTGTTGCCATTAATGACAAAGGGGGAGATTGTTGGCAAGTTGACTCCCAAAGGATATATGACTTATTTTGTGTTTTCATTATGGCAACAAAGTCATATTAAGTTACTGTCAAGAAAGACAAAATGACTAAGTATAGAAAACAGGGCAGATAGAGATATACAACGATCAGCACATCAGTGCACGTGTGAGAGATCGAATCAAAATATGCGCGCTCAGATATATGTTCTATAACATGTGTACATACTAAGTCCAGACACACATAGTACAAAATGATAGTATGGATAAGCTACAGGAAGAATAGTACTACTACAGTTCATAAAATAGAGTATGGAGCTGACTTAGGTTTTTGGATCAGCGTGAATTGTTTTATTGTGTAAAGGCCAAGCACCTTTGATTATATGTTTGTAATAATGTCTTTAGTCTTTTTGTAAACACACTTAAGCCAATTTTTTTGGAAGCGTTGTGTATTATGTTTTTAGGGCCGACTATAGTCTTGTTTTGAGTCACATCTATTCAGACATGAACATATAAATATGTAATGTAAATGTATATTACAAGTGTCAAAGAATATGCATGAAAGAGACATAGAAGAGCAGTATAGTGAAGTCATATGAGATAAATCTCTTTAAGAGAGTAAGAGCATCAGCGCATAAGCAAAATTGATCAGAAAACAGTGTCATCATAGCAGCTCATTTTTGATATAATGTATATCAACTATCAGAAGGTTGTAGCCTTCATCTTATTGGGCAGTGAGCTCAGGAAATGAGCCATACACCTCTAACAGGGTTTTGTAATAGACTCCTAATAGGGTCATTGTACTTGGATTGTAAAGACTTCTCCTAATAGGGCAAAGGAACTTTAAAAAGTTCATTATACTAGTGCAATATTTGTGGGTACTAATTCCCACCGGGGTTTTCCTCTGATCAAGGTTTCCCCGTGATCATATCATGTGTTATGAGTTCTTATGTTAAGCTTCATTGAATGTATGTTTGATTTATGTTTAAAGTGCTAAAATATAATTAATAGACAAACACTGATTCACCCCCCCCTCTCAGTGTTTCTAACAACATGGGGGCAGGTTCCATCCATATTTTCCTATCATATCACATCCCTTTCATTTCCTCCATTAACCTATGTCCCTCATATCCCTTATCTTATCGGCATCCATATTTCCTTTTTCCCAACTTTGATCTTGACAAGGCTAGGGATCTCCCTAGACTCATCACATTTCCTACATGCTTCATGTTGTTTGCATCCCTTAGGTCCATATTCCTACCTTATCATAGTCTTGAATCTATATCCCTTCCCCTTGTCCATTCTTGATCTTGCTTGCCCTATCCTTGTCCTATCACTATCCTATCAAATCCCTTTCTTGGTCTTGATAGAAAATACAGATATAAAAATGCAAAACTTGTTTTCAACATCCTCTTGACATGTCCACTCTTTTAAACCACATGTCAACCAATGCACCATGTCTTTATCTTATCTTGTCGTGTCTAGTCCCTTATCTTGCAACGAAACATGTTATCCCATCCCGTGGATAGTCCTTGGCATCCAAACAACTTCAACACATACTAAGAGACATTTAACCTTCATCCATCTACTAGTTCATCCATCAATCTATAATTTCCTTTCCTTGCTAGATTGGGCGCAGTTTAAAAAGTCTTGAAAAAGATCTAAAAATCTTAAAAAGAGAAAAATGCACTGAAGAAATCAATCATAAAAAAATCAAATATTGCAAAATCTCAGCAATAAATCATATTTTTCATCAACAAGAAATGGTGATCAAACAATCAATAAAATATCAAAATTGTGAGCTTCGCAAATTGGCAATGGACTCATATGACTCATCTTTATCAACAATATAATTTGTTGTCAACCGAATGATTCAATTTATCATTAATCAAGCTATCAATTATCTTAGACAATGATGGATATACTCAAAACTAGATAGATCAGTCTTATAAGAGTCATCCCTTCTTGAAACCAAACACATCTACAGTCAAACATCAAGAATCAACCAAATCAAGGAACAATAAGGTTGTTGACTAGGTCAGTCATGTCAGTCTTTTGTCAATTTATCTTTCGTGATTATGTTCTTACGCTCCTCAAGGATACCACTGAGTGGTGAGAGTGGCTATGATGGATCATGATCTTGTTTTCTTTGTTTGTTGTTTGTGGAGTGTTTCAATTCAATTATGGGGCAATGATGATTCAGGATAAATGTGATAGGAGTTGTCACACATCTTCCAGGCAAGTAGTTCCATGATGTGAGCTAAACCCTAGAAAAGAATTGAACATTCCTTATCTTTTATCTTCTTGGTGTTATCAGAGATTATAGCGGTATCTAGATGGTCAATATCTGGGTGCATTTACTCTCTTCATTTTCATAATAAGGTATAATGATTAATAAAGATTGGAATGTATGACAACGACTTGGTTTCATTAATCATTCTTTCATTATTTTCCAAAACTAAACTTTCACTAACTTTCTTCTAACACACACATGCATATACTAAGATACATTGTGCTTTTTAGGTTTGCATTCATTTATTGCATAAGAAAAATACAAAACATATGCATATTAGATCATATAATCAATGCATCCATCATCAATAAAATCATAACCAACATAGGAATGCATTCATCATCATCATATAGAGATTCAACATTATCAATAAATTGACGCCCCCTCCGCATCTTTTCGCTCAAATTTGTTGAGGGGGCATAAATCCACCTGTTATCACCAGAGCAAGCTGGGGCAGGATAAAAAATTGAAGAATCTTTGACACAACGTGACAAGCAAAATTGTATCAAAGAGGGGCAAATGTAGACACCCTAAAATGGACAGACATGCGACCTTGCATTTAATTACTAATTTTCCTCTATTAATTAATGGTTTTTTTATCATTAATTAATCATCTTATTTTATCCAAATCCAATCATCTAATCATTCAATCATTTCCCCAAAATTAATTAAATAATTAATTTTATTTAATTAATTAAACTTAATTAAATAATTTAACTTAATTTCCTAAAGTTTAAAATCAAATATTTAAACTTACTAATTTATTCTTTTAATTAAATTAATTTCATTTCATTCAAATATTTAATTTTAAATCAAAATAGAATAGAATTATCTCATGTTTTAGTATTTTAATTTCTAAATTAAATAAATACTCAAATAAATCAGCTCTTCAATTCTAAGAGGTAACTCCAATTCAACTCTACAGTTCCAAGAGGTAACTCCAATTCAACTCTTCAGTTCCAAGAGGTGACTCCAATTCAACTCTTCAGTTCCAAGAGGTGACTCCAAAATCAACTCTTCAGTTCCAAGAGGTAACTCATAAATCAATCCTTCAGTTGACTAAACCATCCCCTCTTCTCTTTAGTTAAGAGGTGGAGTTTACTGATTACTTCTCCAGTTCCTTTTGTTCTCAGCCATCCATTCTCAAGTTTATGGGATTAATCTCATCCGTCCAAATCATTTCCCTTTCTATATGATTTAACCCTTCTCAACCATTTGAAGAAGGTTTGGATTTCAAATCATTGCGCACAATTACTCTGCAAGATTCTTGTACAAAGCATCGAGCAAAATCATTATCATATTGCTCTTGTTTTCTCAACACTCCCAAGTCAAAGATGCTACCAATACCAATATTGGGCACCATTCATACAACATTTCAGAAGGAGTAGAGAGAAGCAATATAAGCTTCAAGAATTGTGGTTTGCATTCATTTGTTTTCCTCTATTTTGCTTGTTATTTTATTGTCCATAGGTTTGTTCTTATTAGTTTTGATTTCTTTTCCCCATTGCAAATCGGTGCTACTAACCCTCATTTGAGTGTACGGGATTGGATCTATACACAAATATAAACCAAAAACCCCCATACTTATTTAGCAAAAAAAATAATTAAAAAAGATACGATTCATGGATTCACAAAACTCGCAAAATGAACAAATATTAGGCTCCCCTTAGGCTTCTTAACTAACAGTATATGCAAGAGGAAACGCCACATGAAATATGATTTTTTGGCTCCAGAGGTCTAAAAGTCAATGGCACAGGTCTATTAAGAGCTTATTCCAATCATAAGTATCTAGGTTCATATTCAATTAGGTATTCAGGTGCTCAAAAACTTCATGTTCCTCAGTAAGGAGTTTGTAAATATATTTGGCTTTGGTGTTGGGGAGTATGGTACCATCAGGTCACTTTAGGTGAATATTCTCTTGTTGCTTCACTCACTTCCTAAGAAGATCCAACTTGCTACAAGATTCCGTAAACATTGTTTCATCAATTATTCTTTCATTTTAAAAAAAAAACTAAACTCTCACTAACTTTCTTCTAGCTAACACATGCATGTACTCAAATACATTGTGCATTTTAGGTTTGCATTCATTTATTGCATAAGAAAAATCCAAACCATATGCATATTAGATCTTATAATCAATGCATCCATCATCAATAACATCATAACTAACATAGGAATGCATTCATCATCATCATATACTGATTCAACATTATCAACAAATTGACGCCTCCACCGCGTCTTTTCGCTCAAATTTGTTGAGGGGGCATAAATCCACCTGCTATCACCGGGGCAGGATCAAAATCTGAAGAATCTTTGACACAACGTGACAAGCAACATTGTATCAAAGAGGGGAAAATGTAGACACCCTAAAATGGATAAAGTTGCGACCTTGTATTTAATTACTAATTTTCCTCTATTAATTAATGGTTTTTTAATCATTGATTAATCATCTTATTTCATATAAATCCAATCATCTAATCATTCAATCATTTCCCCAAAATTAATTAAATAATTAATTTTATTTAATTAATTAATATTTATAAATTAATTCAATTCAATTTCATAAAGTTTAAAATCAAATATTTAAACTTACTAATTAATTCTTCTAATTAAATTAATTTAATTTCATTCAAATATTCAATTTTGAATCAAAATAGAATATAATTATTTCATGTTTGAGTATTTTAATTTCTAAAATTAAATAAATACTCAAATAAATCAACTCTTCAGTTCCAAGAGGTAACTCCAATTCAACTCTTTAGTTTCAAGAGGTAACTCCAATTCAACTCTTTAGTTCCAAGAGGTGACTCCAAAATCAACTCTTCAGTTCCAAGAGGTAACTCACAAATCAATTCTTCAGTTGACTAAACCATCTCCTCTTCTCTTCAGTTAAGAGGTGCAGTTTACTGATTGCTTCTCCAGTTCGTTTTGATCTCAGCCATCCATTCTCAAGTTTCAGGGATCAATCTCATCCATCCAAATCATTTCCATTTCTATATAATTAACCCTTCTCAACCATTTGAAGAAGGTCTGGATTTTGAATCACTGTGCACAATTACTCTGTTGGATTCTTGTACAAAGCATCGAGCGAAATCATTATCACATTGATCTTGTTTTCTCAACACTCCCAAGTCTCAGACACTACCAATATCAATATTGAGCACCATTCATACAACATTTCAGAAGGAGTAGAGAGAAGCAATATAAGCTTCAAGAATTGTGGTTTGCATCCATTTGTCTTCCTCTATTTTTCTTATTATTTTATTGTCCATAGGTTTGTTCTTAGTAGTTTTGATTGCTTTCCCCCATTGCAAATTGGTGCTACTAACCCTCATTTGAGTGCGTAGGATTGGATCTATACGCAAATATAAACCAAAAAGCCCCATACTTATTTAGCAAAAATACAATTTAAAAAGATATGATTTATGGATTCACAACACTCGCAGAATGAACAAATATTAGGCTCCCCCTTAGGCTTCTTAACTGTCAGTTTATGTAGGAGCAAACACCACATGAAATATGATTTTTTGGCTCCATAGGTCTAAAAGTCTATGGCGCGGGTCCATTAAGAGCTTATTCTAGTGAGAAGTATCTAGATTCATATTCCAATAGGTATTGCGGTACTTAGAAACTTCATGGTCATCAATAAGAAGTTTGTAAATATATTTGGCTTGGTGTTGGGGAGTATGGTACCATCAGGTCACTTTAGGTTAATATTTTCTTGTTGCTTCACTCACTTCCTAAGAAGATCCAACTTGCTACAAGCTTCCCTCAACATTGTTTCATCAATTATTCTTTCATTCTTTTCCAAAACTAAACTCTCACTAACTTTCTTCTAACTAACACATGCATGCACTCATATACATTATGCATTTTAGGTTTGCATTCATTTATTGCATAAGAAAAATCCAAAACATATGCATATTAGATCATATAATCAATGCATCCATCATCAATAACATCATAACTAACATAGGAATGCATTCATCATCATCATATAGTGATTCAACATTATCAACAAATTGATGCCCCCACCGTGTCTTTTTGCTCAAATTTATTGAGGGGGCATAAATCCACCTACTATTGCTAGGGCAAGCTGGGGCAGGATCAAAATCTAAAGAATCTTTGATACAACGTGACAAGAAACATTGTATCAAAGAGGGGAAAGTGTAGACACCCTAAAATGGACAAACTTGTGACCTTGAATTTAATTACTAATTTTACTATATTAATTAATGGTTTTTTAATCATTAATTAATCATCTTATTTCATCTAATCATTCAATCATTTCCCCAAAATTAATTAAATAATTAATTTTATTTAATTAAATAAAATTAATTAATTAATTAAATTCAATTTCCTAAAGTTTAAAATCAATTATTTAAAATTACTAATTTATTCTTCTAATTAAATTAATTTAATTTAATTGAAATATTCAATTTTAAATCAAAATAAAATATAATTATCTCATGTTTGAGTATTTTAATTTCTAAAATTAAATAAATACTCAAATAAATCAACTCTTCAGTTCCAAGAGGTAACTCCAATTCAACTCTTCAGTTCCAAGAGGTAACTCCAAATCAACTCTTCACTTCCAAGAGGTAACTCCAATTCAACTCTTTAGCTCCAAGAGGTGACTCCAAAATCAACTCTCATGTTCTAAGAGGTAACTCACAAATTAATTCTTCAGTTGACTAAACCATCCCCTCTTCTCTTCAGTTAAGAGGTGGAGTTTACTAATTGCTTCTTTAGTTCATTTTGATCTCAGCCATCCATTCTCAAGTTTTTGGGATTGATCTTATCCATCCAAATCATTTCCATTTCTATATAATCAACCCTTCTCAACCATTTGAAAAAGGTCTGGATATCGAATCATTGTGCACAATTACTCTGTAGGATTCTTGTATGAAGCATCAAGCACAATCATTATCACATTGATCTCATTTTTTCAACACTCCCAAGTCACAGATGCTGCCAATACCAATACCGAGCACCATTCATACAACGTTTCAGAAGGAGTAGAGAGATTCAATATAAGCTTCAAGCATTTTGGTTTGCATTCATTTGTTTTCCTCTATTTTGTTTGTTATTTTATTGTCCATAGGTTTGTTCTTAGTAGTTTTGATTTATTTCCCCCATTGCAAATCGGTGCTATTAACCCTCGTTTGAGTGCACAAGATTGGATCTATACACAAATATAAACCAAAAAGCCCTCATACTTCTTTAGCAAAAAAACAATAAAAAATATATGATTTATAGATTCACAACACTTGCAGAATGAAAAAAATATTAGGCTCCCCATTAGGCTTCTTAACTGACAGTTTATGTAGGAGGAAACGCCACATGAAATATGATTTTTTTGGCTCCATAGGTCTAAAAGTCTATGGCACGGGTCCATTAAGAGCTTGTTCCAGTCAGAAGTATCCAGGTTCCTATTCCAATAGGTATTGAGGTGCTCAAAAAATTCATGGTCATCAGTAAGGATTTTATAAATATATTTGGCTTTGGTGTTGGGGAGTATGGTACCACCAAGTCACTTTAGGTGAGATATTCTCTTGTTGCTTCACTCACACTTCCTAAGAAGATCCAACTTTCTACGAACTTTCCTCAACATTGAGTACGTTCTCCATTGTGACTGTGGAATGTCAAATTTTAGTCACAATATCTACCAACTAATAAGCCTCCCCTCCTGAATAATATTTAAAAATTTCTTAATGCCTTTATTTGCCCAGCTCCGAGCAGAGCATCCCTGAATTAGTGCAAGGGGTTTATCACCATGTTTTAAGTTCCACCATACTGATTTCTCTACGTAGATCATATTGTTCTCATTAATTATACTGTTGTTAGTAATCATCTTTCTAACACTTTCTCAACTCTTCCAAATTGCCTTAAAATATTGGATCTTGTAACTCTGATTGCAAATTTACTTGACAGTAAATCATTGATGTGTAACCCCTTCTAGGATGAGGTATTTAATGGATTGGCTCTAGCAATATTATTTATGATTAGAACCTTCCAAGGTTCATCCCCTAATGCGGCTTTACAATCCATTTGATTGCTAGAGTAATACCATGTGTCCTTAGATCTTTCAAACCCAAACCATGACGGTCTTTGTTGATAGTGCACCATTTCCACCTAACAACATGCCTCTTTTTTTTTCCCTTACCATCAGACCACAAGAAATATTTGATTCTCTTTTGGACATAATTGAATTTTTCCTGGTTAAACAATCAAGCAGAGGCATAGTAAATTGTATACGAAGACAAAATCTTCTAGCATATTTGGAACCTTCTTGCTAAAGAACGATAACGTGTGTTTCATTTTCCCATCTTTTTGTCAATTTTATCCTTTATCCAACTCCACATCTCCTTCAAATTGGGATTGACTAAGAAAGGGATTCCCAAGTATCTAACTTAGTGGTTGGGCACCCCCCCTAAGAGAGAGAAAACGTGTTACACCAGCTAGCGGGGTGATCATTCCATCCCAACATAATTGATTTGGGGAGAGAAACTTTACTCCCAAAGGATACACAGAAAAGGCCTAGTTTATCAATGATATTACTGACATTATCTTCTATAAGTTTAATAATGATTGTCATGTCATCAACAAATTGAATGATGGATAATTCATCCACATTGGTAAGATCAATACCTTTAACTTTAGGGGATAGTTAGTTGTCTCTCAGCAAGTAGTACAAAGCATCAACAACAATGACAAACAAACTAGATGTCAAAGGGAATCCTTTTTATATTGATCTATATAGTTTAAATGGTTTAGATCTCACTCCATTAACTTCCACCCAACCATTGGCACCATTCATGAGTGTTTAGACCATTTGACCGAATAAGTTAGGAAACCCTAGGCTTTTGAACATCATAAATATAAAATTCCATTCTATTTTGTCATACACTTTCTCATAGTCCAGTAGCAACATGAAAACCTACTGATTGGAATCTCTAGCCCAATTCAGAGCCTCCCAGAAAGTGATCAAATTATCCAAGTTGTTGCAACCCTTGACAAAACTAGTATGGGTTGGATTAATCACATGAGGCAATATACATTCCAATCTTAGTGCAAGTATTTTGGCTAAAATCTTGTAGGATACATTCAAATGTGTTATTGGCCTCTAGTTCTTGATTAAGGTTGTATCTCCCTCTTTAGGGACGAGTTTCATATGTCTTGGATTAATATATGTTCCAAGAGATATCTTATCAATAGCTTTTGCATAGATCTGCATAAGTTCTTCCCCTATCCAACTGATATTATCCTTGTAGAATCCCATAGGGATACCATTCGGCCCAGTGGCCTTTTCATTGCTCAATTTCTACATGAAATTATTTATTTCTTCAAAAATTATAGGTCTTCCCAACAATGCAACCTCTTTTGAAGGTACTTTTAGGAATAATACTATTGATTTTGGATCTAGCATTCTCTATCTCATGCCCAACATCTTTAGAAATGAAGAGCTTTCTATAATAGACAGAAAAGCCTAAAGAATATCCTCTTGGGTGTTGAGTTATTTCCCATCCTCCCAGAGAAACTCAACCCTTTCTCTAGCTTCTTTAGTTTTGAGGATCTGGAAGAAGTATCTAGATCCCTTGTCCCCATGGCTAATCCAATTGATCCTGACTATTGTCTTGGTTCCCTAAATCTTGAGATTTTCCAACTTCCTGAGAGAATTTTTGGACTAAGCCAGGGATTCCTTAGCTTCAACACTAGCGGGATTATCTTGAAGATATTCTTCAACCACATAAAGGTTGTTGTGTAGTTGTGATTAAATTATCCTATTGTCTTTTTCTCTCTTTTTACCAACAACCTAGAAAAGAGCTTTCCAACTATTAATATTCTAATACCATCTCTCAATAGCACTCTTTTTCTTTGCAATCTCCTTTTTGTACCATCTAATAACATCGACAGTTGTTTTAACATCCTCATCCTTCAAAAGGATAATATTCAAGGCAAATACATCCTTCTTCCCCTTCTCACTTCCAAATTTCCTTAGATGGAATATGTCTCCAATAACAGGATGATGATCAGATAGGGTATAGGGTATAACTTTCACACTTACACCATTGTTGTCTTTTTTGAAACTAAAAATATCTTTGTTGACATAGAATCTATCCAGTCTGCAATATATCCTCCTTTCCCAATGTTGAAAGTTGGATCATGTGTGCCAAATGCCTTTGTACCCGGATTTGTTCCCTACTAGAGAGTCAAATAATTTGTTTATTAATCATCTTGTACCAGTAATATTTTTCACACCCCTTCCATTCAAATTCGCTACCTCTCACCTTGTATTGATGTCCTTCATTCATATTAAAACCACCATCTATGATCCATGGAATAGTCTCCAATTGGAACATCCATTTCCACAAATCAATTCTATCTCTGATCATTGGTAGCATAAAATGTGCACATACCAACTTCCTCCCCATTTAGGTTAAGAGTGATCTAGACCAATTTGTGGCAAGGGGAGAAACCCATCTTGAGATGTGCTAGCACCATTTAGGCCATATAAGTATAGCAACCCCTCCCTTCCCTTTATGTTTCTTAGTTTTGAAACATCTAGCATCTTTCCAAATACATTTCAAGTTGATATCCAGAGGAAATCCAATAACTTTAATCTCCTAGAGCATAAGAATGTCTATATCTTTGTTCATCATGAGAAACCTCTTTATGACATATTTTCTATCAAGGGACTCAAAGTCCTCTGACATTCCAAAAGGCACATTTCAAATCTATGAGCAATATCAAGAATCAATTTCCATACGGGCTTTAAAGCTCTTGTAGCAGCTAGGAAGCTGGTGCCTGGGGTGTTTAGCGCCTCTATTTCTATTTGAGGAGCCTACAAGCCTTCCCCTTTTATTTTTGGCAACATTTTCCAAGGCATCCATGGGCTGAGGTTTCATTAACCTTATCTTCCTTCTTAGTTCTTAATCTCCTCTTCTTTTTTAGCATTGAATACAAATATTTTTGGTTCCTCCTGAGAAGTTTGGTATGGTACTATTGCCAATTAATTAATTTATCCTTCTTCCAACTTCTCTTCAACATACTTTACTAGAGAATCACCATTTATCCCTCTCTTCTTAATTGGGATGGGACCATGAGGGGTAGTGTTAAGGTTGTCTTTTAAAATAATAAAAAAAATTTCTTCCAATTTTGGATATTGAATGTTGTATATTTAAAAATAATATCCAAAACATAATGAAAATATATTTATTGTATTTGTGTATGAGGAAATATTCAATCTGTTTGGATCAAGATTAAACATGCAAACAGTATTAGGTTAGCACATATAAAGATCTAAAACATGAATACAAATGAAACAACAAGATAAACACTCATAACATAGGATTGAGCTAAAATAAGTTGCACCCTATTTAAAACTTATTTCATTTTCTTAAGGGAAGGATTGTGGATGTGCTATCTCAAAACACATCCAAACTAATACCCAAGTAGAATGCTTTATTGATTGTGGATGAAAGACTATAATGCAAGAGCTAATGGATGAGGAAGGATTCAAGAACTAGTATGAGGCAACTAGTCTCAAAACTTCCTACAATGAAAAATTTAAGCTAAGATGAGATGCAATACAAGAAGTAAGCTAAATTCAATTGCCAAATTATCCTAACATGTAATAGCTAGATGAATTAAACAAGAACTAAGATTGAAAGCATAAAAACACTATAAAATTCTAGAGCTGTTCTAGCATGATAACAATGCACAAAAAATGAGAGATGAAATGCAAGGAGAAAGGCCCTCTATTTATAGAGTTTTGGAGGGAAGAGAAGGGATTGGATGAGGTGGAACCTATGTGGCATCCACATAGGAGCCACATAAGGGACACATATGCTTAGAAGACAGGTCAATTTTGAGCATTTAATGCTTGAGTGGCTCTAGGTTGCTCACACATGTGTGAGAAACCTTAGGGAAATGTGTGGGGTAAAATAAGGTGGTTGCATTTAAGAGAGTTGGGTGGCTCTCTTGGGATGAGTTGCTCACACATGTGTTAGCATTCCATTAGCTCTAAAAAGGTTAGGAATCAGCTTTTAAGTGTGATTAGTGGGTGATTAAGTGAGAAAGTAGGCATAGCAAGTGGGATAGGTAGGGGTAGGGTAGGAGTAAGGCAGGCTTCAAGATTGGATTAGTAGGTTTCTAGGTTAGGTTTAGATTATCATTCAAATTAGATTTGAATTAATCATAGTTTAGAAGAATTAAGAGTGTGAGGGACTTTTAATAAATATGAATTTATTAAAAAGGAATTTTTGAGACAAATGTATTAAATTGAATACATTAGGATAGTATTTAGACTGTATTTAAATACTAGAAGGGAAACTATTTGATTGATAAAATTAAATAGTTATATGAATAAAAATGAGTTATTAATTAAATAAATATTTTTGGATGTCTACATTTTGCCCCTCTTTGATGTGGCACCGCAAGTGGCGTTGCATCAAAGAAAAGAAAATAAGTTGCCCCAGAAGAAGTTGGGTGTTTAGGAGTCATACCAAAGCAACGATGGTGTGAGGTTGTGCCCCCTCAAGAAAAGAACGCAATAAGCAACGTGTTGTGGAATTTTCTTGAAAATGACACAAACAAGAGAGGGAGAAGAAAGAAAGAAGGGACAAAAAAAGGGAGGGGGAGAATAAATACGATCCTTTTTGAAGAGAAAAATGCAATCATGAATCTAAATGCAGCTAATGGGACTTGGGGATTAAATTGTGTTAAATGTTGGAGAGCACACCCTAGTTTGATATTGCAAGATGAGGTATGCATCGGGTGTTAGAAATCACAGATGAAATGGTTCCTTTGCGTGGATGAGATGCTCAGATGTGGTAGGTAGATTTAGGAACAAATATGTAGATCATGCAGAGAGGATGGAACTAATGGAGTGACACTCATAGGGAGACTGAGTACACCCAAGACATTGTTAGAGACTTGGTGGAAAGTTCACGAGACCCTTCCCCTAGGAAGCCAAGCATTATCATAACTACGTAAGCAAAAAAAGATGCACAAAAACACCAAAAAACAAATCATACTGGAAACTACGCATGTATCAATAAACACCATTCACGACACACCAGGATATAGGTGATCTAGGTAGTTATGAGTAGGTTTCAATTGACACAAAAAGATAAATCAACAAAAAGGCCTCATGACTAAGAAATCATTTAGTCCAAAGTTCTTGCCATGAACGAGATTGTGTGATGAAGGATTTGATAAGCCGATGCAGGGAGGATGCACCCTAATAGGTCAAGATGGGTTTTTTTTGTCAAAATTGATATTCGCTGGAAATAGCCACGGATAGAAAAAGGAGCAAGGAAGGTCGATCTTAGAATTTATTTGGTGAAAAAAATGTCACAGTCACTATGTCTGGGAAAATCTCACTGTGATGGTGTTAAGCTTAATGTGATCGGGACAAGGAGTAGATGTGAGTGGTGATAGGGTGGGACAATATGAAACGTGAGTTGGTAGGGCTCGGGATAATAGAAATCGATTGGGAGAGTGGCACTAAGTGGTTAAATGGAAACATGTATGTGGAGAAACTTGCAAATTTTGATTGGGACAAGTGACAATTTGTGAAGCTTTGCTAGGATTTTATGGTGTTTTTGGGATTTTTTAATTTTGTGATGTACAGGATGAGGCATGGGAGGCATTTATTACACCAATATACAATGAAAGGATTAAAGCTCAAGAATTTGGGCTAGCTATAGGAGTAGTGGGATAAAATGGTAGGAGAATGGGGCTATAAGTGGGGTTCAGGGGGTGGGAAGGTCATTTACAACCTTAACCGAGAAGATAATGGAGATCTGAGCAAGAAAAATGGTAGAAGATAGGGTTAGGAGGCAGTTGGGGTGCGTCTCAAGATCCATGGATAGCCGATAGAGTGGGCAGAGGGGGTATGTCTCAACACCCTAGCCTAACATTGATTGATTTTTATGTATTTAATTCTTTTTGGGTGGGGTAGGTAGGCATTAAAGTGGGTGTAATTAATTGCAGACTGGAGATGCAGGTTTAGGAACTGACATCTGTGAACATGCTGATATCCAAACTAGCATCTGCGCAGATGCGGGTCCTTGATTTGCATCTTCGAAGACACAGGTTGGGGTTTGGAAAGGCAGAGATCTCGATGCATGGATCGGTGTCTCTGCCCAAACCGGTGTCTATGCCAAAATGGGAAGATGTCAAGGGGACGAGGATGGGAGGACAACTGGATTACACTGGGGGGGTCAGGGAAAGGGCTAGGGGTATGATGCCCTAGTTAGGAAGGTTTTGGGTAGAAGAAAGAGGGTTGACATGATTTTGTGTGGTTGCAGGAGCAGTTTACACCGCTGGGGTTGAGGGAGCATTTGGCCTCCCATGATAGAGTTGGGAGACTAGTTGACAGAGGTGAAGTGAGGGCTAGTATCTGTAGTCGGGTTAGATTATGTAAACCAATGGCCTTGGCTATGGGCACATAATGGGATGATGAAAAATCTAGTGGAGAGGTGGCACAACGACACCACGACATTCCACTTGCCTACTGGAGAGGTGACCATTACTTTTTTGGATGTGTGGTGCATTCTGAGGGTTCCTATTAGAGGACCAATACCATAGTACCAACTAGAGGATTGTGAGCATTACATGCAACTTGCCTTCAAGAGGTATACGAGGAGGATACCCTGAGACAAGACCTAGATATTATGGCAGGCGGTGGTGGATAGAAGTTTAGGAGGGTTGCACTATTTTTTGCAGGTTTGATCGGAGGAGGATGTTGGCGGACCTCTCTAGACATGGTTATGTGATTGGATGGGCTAGTTTTATAGCAGAGATGCTAGAGTTAGGTACTATCTATTGCTAGGGGTGCATCATTCTGGGTCAATTGTATCATGACCTCCATATATGTGCGTACTACAGGGCACACAATATGGGGACTAGAGTGACTTTGCTACTAATATGGACCTAGGAGAATATTGTTGTGCTATGACCATTATGTCTTTGTGAGGCTCCCAAGCTAGGAGAGTTGTACACTTTTAGATATAGGTTGTCTCTGTGCTACACTTCAATAAGGGAGACTAGATATTGGAGGAGGATGATAGACAAGATCCAGGTTTTCTGTTGTACTCCCTTTAGAGTGTGCGAGCCCTGGGGCATGATTGATAGGAAGATAGGGGTAGAGGATGATAGAGAGGACTTTTTAGACCTATCCTATGTGTAGAAAAATTGCTACTTGTTAGGGCATATGATACATCAGATTGAGAGGTACAGACCACCTCGAGTGATGAGAGAGTTTGGAGTACAACATAGAGTGGTGGCAGAGGATGACCTTCATCCTCACGTGACCAGGGAGGTGGGGGTATGGGGTTGTTATACATACACTCTAACTATCAGGATGACCTAGAAGACATTGACACGAGTGGCTTGGATTAGGAGGCCAGACATAGAGGATGCAGGGATGATGACATAGTACACGACATGCTAGACTGCACACATGCCTATCAGATTGACATATCGTGCACTAGTAGATTTTCATGAGAAGCCTACAAGATACATGGATATAGATGATGACATTGTAGTGGGGGATGCCCCAGAGGTATCATCAACAAGGGGAGATCGAGGAGAGATCCATCAAAATAGGTGAGGAGAGTACGAGCCAAGACAGACATACAAGATGAGGGCCCACAGGGACAGGGACAAATATCACCATCATAGGTAGTTTTGGGATATGTACAACCCCCACTGGGACCACCACCATAGGGAACACAAGTATAGGGACCAAAGGTGTAGGCATCCATAGTACAGGTACCACAGGTGGCAGTAGTAGGAGGGCTGACACATGTGGCATAGGATACACTTGAGGGTGAGCTACAGAGGGTTAGGGCGCTTCTGGAGATAGAGCGCTAGGATCACATGAATACACATATTGAGAGAGACAACTTGAAGATAGAGGTGGACAGGGTTAGGGAACTTCTAGAAACAGAGTGCCAGGATGAGCTACCAAACAGACCAAGCAAGATAGCTTGCAGACTGAGGTAGGCAGGGTATAGGGGCCGATGGAGGCCAAGAGGGTGAGGGCTGAAAATACCCAGGCTACACTGGATACACTTCAGATGAGAGTAGAATTAGGAGAGTTTACCATCAGATAGGTAGCACCGCAAGATGTGGTGATTCTAAGGAGAGAGGTGGACACTCTGACTAGATAAATGGTGACTTTGACTGAGCAAGTCGAGAGTGCAACTGAGAAGGTGGATACTTTGACAACACAACCGGATGATGCATGCAAGCATGTTGACACATATAGGGGGAGAGGGACATAGCCCAATAGGTATTCACGACATGAGGGGTAGTGCAGGTGATGACTAAGGCTTTTGGCGCACAAAGGGATCCAGGTAGGAAAGGTAGAGAGACGACCTACTACATGGCCCTATATTTTGATGCAGTTCTTGAGGACCAATGACAACCTGCATATACATAGTGGTCATAGTCATAGAGTACTAGCAAGCCATCATAGGGATCAGTAGGGATGCCTCTCCACCCAAGTAGGTGAGACAGGGGTGACGGGGGACCTTCACAGCTAGCCCAAGCAATTACCCAACCACAATGACACACATTTTGCATTTTTGATGAGATGTATATGCATTATGACACCTAGGTGCATTTTGATGTATTTATGATGATGGACTTATATGTACTCTGGACATTTGATATGAGATGATCGATTTGACTTTATATGACATGTGATGGACTTATGCATTATGATGGTTTATGATGGTTTCTATGTGTGATGCATTTATGATGTCTTTTCATATACATATGTGGATATTGAATCTTATGATGCAAGATATGATGCTGTGATGTGATGTGAGTACTGACGCATTGTGATGCAGGATGCGATATTATGGTGGATGCACAATATGCAGATGTTTTTTATGCTTTTGTATATGAGTGTATGTGATGTATACATATGATGTGTTTATAATGCATATGTATGTAATTCAAATGGTTAATAATGAATTATGATACAACTTTGAGATGTACTTAATGAAATGATTTAACGAGATACATTAATGATGTAGATTTAAATGACTTAATAACCTAATTAATGAAATAGACTAACGATAATATACAAAATGAATGAATAATGCACATTAAATGACTTAATGAACTAATGAAATGAATAATACAACGAATGAACTAAAATGATGGAATGTACTTAATGAGATGAATTAATGCAAAAATGGTCTTAATGAACCTCTAAATGAACTAATGCACTTAAATATATGAGATGACCTAATGCAATGCGTATAACCCTAGATGGCTGGAGATGAATGCGAGGGGTTTGTGTATGTCACCTCAGCCGAGGAACTCATAGAGAGAGATTAAAGGGGGGGAAGGGAGATTTGGATGAAGTGCATAGGGATTAGCCATAGGGAAGCTCAGGATAGTGGGATAGGACATGAATATACAACTGGAATGAGCGGTTATATACAAAAGATATGTGCAAAAGCTCAAGGATTGGGATAAGAGTCAATTTTGTAATAGGTGCATACGATAAGGGAACACCTAGGGAATATGGGTTAAGGGACAAAGATTTGATCTGTAAATGGATGAATGCGTTGGATGAGATGGATCAAGATGAGAGTTTGATAGATAATGATATGGTCCACTATGTGTGATGCCTTTTTGCTAGGATTTTACCACACGTACTTGTCCAAGGTGCATGATTGCCAATTTTTCACCATTGGCTGATTTATTTCTCTTTACTTTTTTAGCTTTTTGATTTTTTTGTTATCACCAAGGTGCCTTTTTGACCAGGTTTCCACCAAGACAATGATTTTTTTCAAGACTTTTTATACTTTTATGGATTTTTCAGACAAGTGGGGTACACTGCATGGATTAGGCATAGAACTGCTTGAGGTGAATGATGTTGATGGGATCATTCAAAGTTTATCCTTTTGGTGTAGATAATTGATATGCCCCTGGCATGAATTTTTTTGTGACAACATATGGGCTTAACTACGACCTCAAAATTTCCCTTCTTTTCTCTGTCTGCTTGTACCTTTTGATTTTCTTTAAGGACTAAATCCCCCACCTGGAATTTTTGTGGGCGGATTTTCTTGTTGTAGCTTCTCTTAAGCTTGTTCTGGTAGAAACGGAGATGATCATAGACTTGTTATCTCTTCTCATCTAACATATCAAGTTGTGTGAGTTGTGCCACATGATAGTCTTCATCTGTGATTAGGTTCATGAGTGACACATGCAGCGATAGAAGTTTGACACCATTTGAAGTGCTTACTAGGTTTAATCCTAAGGGAATAGCAAAATTAAGGGATATCATTCATGAAATTAAGAAAGGTGTTTAAGGAAAGTATTTTTATGATTTTATGAAGTCATTACATGAAGGAGTGAGACATCATTTGGAGGAAATGAGTCAAGTTTATAAAAGGAGAGCATCTGTGAAGAGGAGACATAAGTAATTTCAAGTGGGAGATGAATTTATGGTCTATTTATAGAAGGGTATATTTATAGTTGGTACTTATAATAAGTTTAAGATGAAGAAGTTTGGTCCTTGTAAGCTCTTGAGGGGATTTGATTCAAGAAATGCATATGAAGTGGAGTTACTAGGAGATATGGATATATCACTAGTTTTCAATGTTGTTGATTTGTATGAGTATCATGAATCAGATTGCAGTAGAAATGGAAGATCATATGTTGGACAACAGTATCCTAAGAAGGAGTTGGAACAAATAGAGAAGATTTTGGATAGAAGAGTTGGTCGAGTTACAAGAGGTAAGAAATATATGGAATATCTAGTCAAGTGGAAGGACAAACCAGTTGAAGATTCATCATTGATTTCTCAGGCTGAGGTTGACCTATTTGGTTTTACTTTGGCCCCAGTGAAGTGAGGTAGTCACTTTTCAATTACCCTGGGTGTATGATGTGGAGCATCTTGGGATCTAAGCAATCTTGCGTCAACCAAAAAAACCATTTGCTTTCAGTTGTTAGTATTTTTTCTTTCAGTCTGGTGTTTTTGTTGCTAATAAATCTGTACTTGTTATTTTTGGTTGCAGTTGTGGCTATGTGTTCATGGCTTCATTTTGGATCATTTTCTATGATCACACCTCATTTAGTTTTATCAAATGAGATTTATTGTAGTTTATTTGCAAGAATGTGTTATTCTTCATGTTACTGATCAGTGTTTGGGTCTCCAATCTTTTTCCTGATCTTTTGGTTGGTTTTTCTGAGAGCATTCGTGCTAGCTCAATGTTATGTTTGAGGCTGACTTATTTGTTTGATCACATCTCCTGTTATTTGCATTTGAGGATGATCTAGTTATTTTGGGTCTTGGCCTAATTGTTGTAACACATTTTCTTATTCTTGGAAAGTGTGATCTTTACTAGGTCAATTGATGATTGTAATTAATATTTAAGCTTATGGACTTGTTCCAATGGGATAAGAGGTTTTTTCATAAGATTAGCTAGCACATGTTCGCTAGGGTTTGTAGGAGATTTATGATCTAATCAGGAAGGTATGTTTGACATGTGAGACTACATATTGCAGATCTATTGTCATTGATTCAACGATCATAATCAAAGGTTGATCTCTCATTTTATCATTGTTGGCTTGTTGTTCTTGTTATTTATGTTGTGTTATGTTGGCTGCAAGGATCAAAGTGATCTTTGAGGTTTCTCCATCCTTGACTGAATCATCTTTGTGGCTTTCTATTGTAGGAAAAAATAGATTTTGTTGGTGCAAATCAGAGGTTGGCATCACATTGAGGAGGTCCAAAAACCCCAAGATTGATTTTTGTTTCTCCAAATTGGACACTGGAGGCCAAATCTACAACCATTTGAATTTTAGAGGCGTGACAATGATTTAGGTGTCATAATTATGCATGTGGTTTTCAAACAACAATAACTTAGTCATCCAGACCCCTTTTTAAAAAAAAAAAGTTTGAGGTAGAGTTTTATGCTCTATACAGTAGTACAAGTGGTTTCTTATCATTGTGTTTGAAATTTTCAGAAAATTGCATAATCCCATTTTTGCAACTTCCAAGGTCTTGTTTGGGTTCACACAGACTCCTTTTCTAGTGCAATGTTTTTTGAAAGTGCATAAGTTTTTCTATGTTTTACAGTGGTGCTATTAGTTTATAGTGACTATGATCATAAATTGTACTTTCAAAATTTATCTTAGTCTTGCAATTTTAATGCATTGACCTTAGTTTGGTCTTTTGCAATAGTGATCTAATTCTACTATACTCTGATTGTGGCAATTGTAGTCACTAAAATGGAAGGTCCAAGGAAGAAAAAGAAAAAGAAAAAGAAAAAAAAGCCAAATATTTATTATTTAATAAAGTATTTTAGTAATAAAATGTTTTTAAAAACAAATTCTAAATAAATAAGAAAATTTGGTAAAGATTGTTTTGTCCACCTACCATACTTGTTGCAGTGATCCATTTCCAACTAGAAGCCAAGGGTGGTCAGTTACTCCTATATTTTCTTGGCACATCAGTCCAATCATAGGGAATCATAAAGGATCATTTGCAACACATCTCTTTAGTGGCAATAATCATAAGTTTTTAACTTTACATATTTTTCATATCATGTTATGTTCTCTTGCATGAGCTATGTTGTACATGCACTAATATAAAGTGTCATCCTTATTTGTAATTTTTCATTTATGACATATTTAATGCAATTCTTTTGTACCCAGTATATTAGGAAGTATCTTGTGAGAAGTGGTGCATAGCTCCAGAGGAGACTTAGAATGTACCAATTTTCCATTGGTGGTGCATGACTCTAGAGGAGACTTAGAATTAGCCAGTTTTCCATTAACGAGTATCTAGTTGATGCTCAAGTAGGTATCTCCATGCTGAATCTCTATCATATTGCAATGGGTTATTCATCATCAATTCTTCATCAATTTTGGTACCTGGTTTAGTCACACTTTGACATTCTTGGTGAAATTACATTGGCTCTATTTTCTTCCTATAGAGGATTATTCATCGTTATCTTGGACCATCTTTGCAGGAGATTTGACATTGAGGTGGGGCTTCATGTTCTTTCCTCTTCTCTCTTATGGGGGGATTTTTTTAACATGAGATTGTTTCTTCTCATTGATAGCATTGTGTGTTATCATCTCTCTTTTGGAGGGAATTTTTTTCCCATGTGGTTTTCTCCCTTTCTTTGTTTGTGAAAGATTGTATTAGATTTGTACATGGGTACCTAACATGGCCTTGTTGTCGGAACCCATCTTGCATTGTTATATTTTGTACATTCTCCCTAAGTTTCACTTAAGGGAGGTGTTGGTGTAATTAGGATATTTTTCCTTGGTTATTTATCACCTAAGTACTAATTACACTTTACTTAAGCTTACTTAGGGGATTGAATAGGAGTAGTTGGAGAATTTTCACTTTATGTGGAATTAGCTTGCTATTATTTTATCATATTCACTTATAGTGGATGGACTTTTCCACCTTAGATGGGTGATCCACCTTTTGTGGACTTATCACTTTATCGCTCTCCACCTTTTTTGCATGTGTTGCAAAAAAATTATTACATATTGGAGGATGATCCACCTCTGGCGGACATGTGATTCCACCTTATGTGGGTGATAAATTGTCTCTTGATTATCATGCAATGAGACAGTGGAACTTGTCATTGTCTCATTAACTCCTAAATTTGCACCTTGGTTATATAACCAAGGTTTCTCCTATCTAATATCTATTCCAATCTAATATTCAAGTTGATTCTAGTTATTGTATTACATTCTTGGTGAGAATATAGTTTAAATTCTTAACATATTCATTCTCTCTTGTTATTTTAATTTCCATTGCCTCTAGACCTTGGGTGGCTACCTTAATAGCCAAATATTACACCTTTGAGTATTTCCTATAGAAATATAATGTTGGTGTAGTTAAATATTCATAATTACACTTTACTTGAGCTTACTTAGGATAATGCATTCATAGTAGTTTTCATTATAGACACCTAGGAGTTTGCATCCTATTTTAACACATGGTGTTTTTGGAAATATATGATGTGCCTAGTGACTGAGAGGGGGGGATGAATCAGGAACCAATAAAAATTAATCCTTTTAATCCACAGTTAGATTTACTTATTTGTTTGCATGCATAGAACTTAAGAGTATAGAATCATACACAACACATAACACAATATTTGGTTACCCATAAACCTTCCAAAAAAAGTAAAACTGGGGTGGGGATGATACCCACAAGATTTAGTATTGCAGTATAAATTTAGCCTGTTAGAGCTTACAATGACCACTTCTGATGGTCTGCCCTATTAGGAGCATAGAAATGACTGTTAGGTCCACCTTGTTAAAGGATTTTGTACAATACAATAAGTAATGCAACTCTATTAAGAGATTTAAAGAAAGGATTGTTAGGTCCACCTTGTTAAAGGATTTTGCTGGTTCACCTGTGAGAATGAACCAGTTGATGATTTTATCTATGCAACTATGATTGCTGAATAAGATCCTTTTGAATATAACTGATCACCTGAATGTGATAGATGAGACTCTGCTATCCTGAATACTTCTACTCTTTATCAAACTACCATTCACATGTCTTTACACTTATGCATATATTCTTACTTATTGTTTTTTCACACTTTGGATAAAAAAAACTATCCTACATATATATCTGTATCCAACAAATAACTCTGTAAGTCATCTTGTAATGAAAAAAATTATATTTAACAATATATGCAAGGTCAACTTCAAACGGTCACTCGGATCCAGAAATCTACTCGAGTGATAAACTGTCACTTGGGCGATACTGCAAATCACTCGGGTCATACTGATCACTCGGGCAATGTTGATCACTCGGGCAATGTTGGTCACTTGGGACTTTGCATAATGCTTGTTGGCTCAGTCGACACTAGTTGACTAAGTGTTTTGACACTAATTGACAATATATCTTTCCATAAGGTCAACAATCTCCCCCTTTGGCATTAGTGACAAAAACACTTATCATTGAATTTTGTGTCTGATATGTCAAAACTCCCCCTTACTGTCTGCTCAAGTTTTGACACTGCTTCTGCTACTCAGGTCCAACTGACTCCATTTTGTGTTTTTCAAAAATTATTTTTGTAAAGTATATTTTCTACTTTTTTCCACTGTACATGTGTTTCCTCAATGATATTTCCCCTTAATAATGATATTTACCCCTTGTTTTTGACATAAATGCCAAAAGAGATATTCACAAGGTTATTCCAAAGTAGAATAGGAAATCACTATGTACCTTCAAAATTTGAAACAAAGTGTTGTCCCAATTTTCCTGTAGCACCTTCATGATGTGCAATTCAACTTATAGCTCTGTAGACAACTCTATCATTAGCTTGACAATTGAGAAATTGCTATCATGAATGAGTGTCTTTGCATGTATTATGTGTTTTTGCATCCCATCCATGTGTGTTAGGAATTGGCTCTGGATTTCTGTAAGTGATTCTCTAGTCCTTTCTTCTTCTCTCAATAATTCAGCCTATAGATCAGTAAGATACTTGATCTTCATGAAGTGAGTGGAACTGGTGCTCGGGTCAAGTGCTAACTGCTTTTCACTTTCCTTCATGTCTGCATCAATCTTCACTATCTTGTTCTTGATCTCCATAGTAAAGTTAGAGGTGTCACTCAACTTTACAAACAGTGCTACCACATTGGTCACAGTGGTTTCTAGAGTGCTGATGATATTGGTAAGCTACACCTGGTCAATTGCAATCTTCCTTGCAATATTTTCTAGAACCTTTTTCTCAAATTTCTTCTCTGCTTTCTCAAGTATCTTCTCTTGACCATTCATATCTGTGTTGAACTTGTGGACAATATCAACAAGTTGGTCCATTATTGAATCACTCTCATTGACTTTGATCTGCAATGCATCTACAAATAGTCTTTTGAAATCTTCGTGTACTTTATTCCTTTGCCTTTCCCTTCGGAGCTTCTGCTGTGTAGCTCTTTTCTTCCATAGTTCTCCTAGAATATCCATTTGCTCTATAGATAAGCTGGATAGATCCCAATTTAGAATCACAATTCTCATTAGTAATTACTACTTTTTCTTTTATCTTAGGACTCGGTGAAGGAACAATTTCTTTACCTTTACCTTCCTCATCCTTTTCTTCAGTATTTATTCCAATTAGGTCATTGTGTTAGTAATATTTGAGAGGGGGGGGGGTGAATAAGTGGCTTCAAATAACTTTTCTTTACTCAACCACCAATCAAATAAACCTTAGATTATTATGTCCCTTAAAAGATGCATGCCATGAAATACTTATAATAATTAATTGTTTGTCAGTTTTCCTTTTCCGACCTTATTCTCCTTGATTACCGATAAGCAGTAAAACTTATTTACCAACACTCAGTAAATATGCAAAGTATACCGATAAATCCAGAAATGCATATATGAAATGTAAAATAGTAAAGTAATAAACCATACACACATAACACATTGATTTTAATGTGGAAACCCTGTTAAGGGAAAAAACCACTAGGATCGGTACCCCAAATTTTCACTCTTCTGAAGTGATCCCTGTTAGGAGCCAACCTTGTTAAAGGTTACAAAAACACTATTAGGTGTGACCTTGTTAGAGGATTTTATACATAGAGGTTGTCACTTAGTATCTGGAAACTCAGTTTGCTACCATCCTTGAATCAACCTCCTTCTTAGACTATCAATAGGCTTTGAGCAAATCTAGTGCTACTTTCATGAATCAACCTTTTTGGCACTCCTTGGGATGTACCTCAATATATAGAAGACTATTAAGTCCTCTGTTAAGAGACTTGATTCTTCAATGGTTAGACTGAAACACAATGACCTGTTTCTAATGCAACTTGAATTGTAGATTTTCAGATCTATTTAAGTACATTACCTCTCTGATCAATGTATCAATTCAATTCTTTGTGCTCCACACTTTCTGCTCTATGATGTTGTGCTTCACTATTTTTCGGTGTCTGCATAATTCTTTAGCTCTCCTTCAGCTTGATTGATCGGGACTGTTTCAAGTTATCCTTCATCAGTTTCTCTTCAGCATCCTCTTTCTATTCACTCCCCCTTTATGTGATGATTTAGAAATGAAATAAGCTTGTCTCTTATATAGACATGATATTCACCGTTTCTTGATTCTTCATTCTTGATTCTTGGCGTGAAAAAAAATCCAGCCAATCTGATTTAAAGCTTAACTCCTGATTTATCTTGTAGTTATCTTTATGACAACTGTACAAATCTTCTTTAAATCAATCACTTAACTCTGGTCAAATAAAAAAATGAAAACAACCAGTTAAGTCTATCTTTAGCTCTTGCCAGCTAGATATTTTGTCATTTTCTGAATTCTCTATTCTGTCAGTCAACTCTATAGTTAGTCATCGGTGACGACTGCCAGTTCCGTCAGTGTGACTCTAGTCAGCTTTGGGATCTCCATCCGTCGGGAAACATTGGATTTTACTCATCGGGCAACTCTGTTCTTAGCTCGTCAAGCATCTTGTGATTTTGCTTTATCAAGAAACACTGTCTTCTACTCGTCGCGCATCAATGTGCTTTTGGTTCATTGCCTTTACTGATGGTGTGCACTCCGTCAGTGTTATCTGTCACTTAGTGAATACTTGACTTTTATGCATTGCTAAAAGTATAATCTTTGTTCCATTGATTCTCTGAAGTCTTTGGCATGACCGTATAGATGATATCAAGTTGAAATCAATGACAATACAAACCATTAACTGATTTAATGTCTTGCATTATCTTCAACTTAACATTATCAAACATTTAATCAGTTACATGTCATCAATCTCTCCCTTTGGAATTGATGGAAACATACAATATTATCACACTATACTATTTCTAATATAATATGAAATATAATTGTTGAGATTCATCAAACTACCAAACAGTTTTTTTTGATAACCGATAAAAATGTCTGACCGCCGGTAAGCTCTGTGTTAGCTTAGATTTGATTCTTATGGCTTTCTATGTTTCTTGTTCTGATGTGCTGTGTCCTTCCCTTGTGTCATTGTCTCTCTTTTGACTGTTCTTCTTTTTTTTTTTTAATGTTTCTGTCTCTTATCAGCAACTCTCCCTTTGGATATAATCTCTCCCTGTTGGAGTAATCTAATAATGGATAATCTTTCTTCTTTTTCTGAAGACTATGCTAATATGGATACTTTCTCTCCCTTTGACAACAATGCCAAACAAATATCTTACAAATATTGAACATTAATGTCAAGTGATCTTTTCTCTCCATCCATAATATATTCCTTGAATTTCCCTTATCCATTAGCAATACAACAATATGCTCTGGTGCTTGGTCCTGATATATACCTTTCTGTATATAGATGTAGCTTTGAAGTTCATCTTTTTGCTTGCATCAACATGAATGATATTCTGATAATATATAGGCTGATGCACCCTTCAGTCTTTTACTAACTGGTAGACAAGGGTTTGACCCCTAGTTTCTTTCGTAGGTACTCAAATGTATCCTTGGGCAGTGGCTTGGTGAAGATATTAGCTAATTGTTCTTTTGATTGCACAAACTCAAGTATCACCTCTTTTTCTTGAACTTTCTCTCTTAAGTAATGATACTTGATGGTAATGTGTTTAGTCTTGGAATGCATGACTGGATTCTTGAAATTTTTTATTGCACTGGTGTTATCACTATAGATAATCACTGGTTCTGAGATCTTCATATGCATACCTTCCAGCAACTGTTTGATCCATGCAATATTTGAGCAGTTTGCAGTAGCAACAACAACATATTCTGCTTTTGTAGTAGACTGAGAGATGCATCCTTGCTTCTTTCTTATCCATGTGATAAGTCTGTCACCCATAAAGAATGCTCCTCCAGTTGTGCTCTCCTGGTCATCAAGATTTCCAGTCCAATCAGCGTCGGTAAACACTTTTAGTTCAAATTTTCCTTCTCTTTTATACCATAAGCCAAATTCCACAGTATTCTTCAGATATCTTAGGATTATTTTCACAGCAGTCATGTGTGATTCCCTAGGGTTAGCTGAAAATCTAGCAACAATTCCTACTACATGTGCAATATCTGGTCTAGTGTGTACAACATACATGAGTTTTCCAATCATTGATCTGTACAAAGTTTGATTTACCTCTGTTGTCTTGTCTTCCTTTGTTAACTTACATCCAATAGCCATCAGTGTTCCAACTAGTTTGGAATCTTCCATCTTGAATATTTTCAGGACCTCTTTGATGTATTTGGACTGTGTAATGAAAATTCCTTCACTTTGTTGAATGATCTGTAGACTAAGAAAGAACTTGATCTCTCCAAACATAGACATCTTGAATTCTTTTCTCATCTCATCAGAAAATGATTTGCATATCATATCATTGCCTCCAAATATGATGTCATCAACAAATATTTCAGCAATCAAAGTGTTAGCATCAGTATCTCCTTTCAAATAAAGATTATTCTTTTCACTAGTCCTTATGAATCTAGTACTTATTAGATAGGAATGAATTCGTTCATACCAAGCTCTAGGAGCTTGTTTTAGTCCATACAAGGCTTTGTGAAGTCTACATACCATGTTCCTCTTGTTTGGATCTACAAACCCTTCTGGTTGCTCAATGTATACCTCTTCTTCAAGTATTCCATTTAGGAATGTTGACTTGACA
>MU227938.1:40666-77210 GCA_018584345.1 Thuja plicata | reverse complement strand
TCTGCTTATTTTTATCATGTTGTCAAAATTTACATGACACAATCTTTTGTGCCACAACCATATGTCTTCATTTCTAGTCATTAAGCAAGTGGTGTTAGTATCATTCAAATAGAATAAGTTACCTTTATTCTGTTCACCAGTACCAATCAGTTTTCCTGATTCATTGAAGATCTTTGCCTTCTTGTTCTCAAATGCTACTCTATGACCTAAATTATTCAGCTGAGAAACAATCAATAGATTATAATTCAATCCTTTTACCCAATAAGCATTTTCACATTTAATCAGGTTATTCAACATTATAGTTCCTTTACCTTCAACCAGACAAGGTGTATCATTACCCATTCTTACTGTACCACCATTATAATACTCAAAAGTATTAAACTTTTCTTTGTCACCGGTCATGTGGTGAGTGCAGCCACTATCTATAATCTAGATGTCATTCTTGCTAACCTGAGATATGAGTATAGTTTCTACATACCTTTCATCTTCATCTGAATCATCTTTCACAGCTACAAATACCATCTCGATGTCTTCATTAGGTTTGGTGTCAGTATCTTCATCTTTGCAAGCAGCTAGGTAGCTATCCTTCTTTCCTTTATCCTTGTAGTCCTGGGTATCTCTTCTTTCTGATTGTCGGTAACTTCTGTAATCTTTTTTATCACCTCTGTCAGATTTCTTCTCAAAATATCTGTCATTACCTTTGTCATCTTTTCTTCTGTTAGGACATCTTGTAGCAAAGTGTCCAATCTCTCTACAATTAAAGCATACAAGTGGTAACTTGCCTTTGTATTTACCTTTTCCTCTCTGCATTATCCTTACCATGAGTGCTTCTATTTCATCTAGATCTTCTTCTTCACTTTCACTTTCACTATCTCTTTTAGATGTGTGTCTTTGACTTGATTTGCTTATTTTCATGGAAGACTTAAATGCAGACTCTAAGTTTGGTAAGACACTATTATCAAAGTTATTCATCTCAAATGAAATCAGTCTACCATTTAAACTATCAAGATTAACTGTGTTGTTTGCTACTACTCTCATTTATTGAATAGCATAAACTCTAATAGCATATATAGGCAGTAAGGTTCTTAAGATTTTACTTGCCACTGTCTCCTCTTCAAGTGTAACTCCAACACCTCATATAGCATTGAATACTTCTTTTATTCTTGTGTTGTACTGTGTGATGTTTTCTCCTTCTTTCATTCTGAGATCATGAAATTTTCCTCTAAGGATTTCTGCCTTATCTCTCAGAACATTTGTATCACCTCCATGTACAAGCTTTAGTTTGTTCCACATTTTCTTTGCAGTTTTGTAATCCTTGACATCTTCAAATTCAGCACCAGAGAGTGAGGAAGAAAGCTCTATAACCATGCATTCATGCTTATGCTTCTCTCTCAATTGATCTACTATTAATGCTCCTTTAGGCAACACATATTCAGTATCTAAGTATTGAGTAACATCATTACTACCTGATAAGTGGAGTCTTATCCTGCTCTGCCATGAAGCAAAGTTGTCTTTGTTCAACTTGGACACATCTCATCTATTCATCTTGTGATCCTGACTTAGGTCTTGAAACCTTCCTTCTAAGCACACAAGCTCTGATACCAATTGTTTGTAATAACTGAGGGGGAGGGGTGAATCAGTGGCTTCAAAAAACTTTTCTTTATTCAACCACCAATCAAATAAACCTTAGATTATTATGTCCCTTACAAGATGCATGCCATGAAATACTTATAATAATTAATTGTTTGTCGATTTTCCTTTTCTGACCTTATTCTCCTTGATTACTGATAAGTAGTAAAACTTATTTACCAACACTCAGTAAATATGCAAAGTATACCGATAAATCTAGAAATACATATGTGAAATGTAAAATAGTAAAGTAATAAACCATACACACATAACACATTGATTTTAACGTGGAAACCCTATTAAGGGAAAAAACCATTGGGACCGGTACCCCAAATTTTCACTCTTCTGAAGTGAGCCTTGTTAGGATCCAACCCTGTTAAAGGTTACAAACACACTATTAGGTGTGACCTTGTTAGAGGATTTTATACATAGAGGTTGTCACTTAGTATCGGGCAACTCAATTTGCTACCATCCTTGAATCAGCCTCCTTCTTAGACTGTCAATAGGCTTTAGGAAAATCTAGTGCTACTTTCATGAGTCAATCTTTTTGGCACTCCTTGGGATGTACCTCAATATATAGAAGACTGTTAAGTCCTACTCTGTTAAGAGACTTGATGCTTCAATAGTTAAATTGAAACACAATGACCTATTTCTAATGCAACTTGAATTGCATATTTTCAGATCTATTTAAGTACATTACCTCTTTGATCAATGTATCAATTCAATTCTTTGTGCTCCACACTTTCTGCTCTGTGATGTTGTGCTTCATTGTTCGTCGGTGTTTGCAGAATTCTTTAGCTCTCCTTCAACTTGATTGATCAGGACTGTATGAAGTTATCCTTCATCAGTTTCTCTTCAACATCCTCTTTCTATTCACTCCCCCTTTCTATGATGATTCAGAAATGAATTAAGCTTGTCTCTTATATAGACATGATATTCACCATTTCTTGATTCTTCATTCTTGATTCTTGGCGTGAAAAACAATCCAGCCAATCTGATTTAAAGCTTAACTCCTAATTTATCTCATAGTTATCTTTATGCCAACTATACAAATCTTTTTTAAATCATACACTTGACTTTGGTCGAATAAAATAATGAAAACAACCAGTTAAGTCTATCTTTAGCTCTTGCTAGCTAGATATTTTGTTGTTTTCTGAACTCTCTGTTCTGTCAGTCAACTCTTCAGTTAGTCATCGGTGACAACTTCCAGTTCCATCGATGTGACTCCATTCAGCTTCAGGATCTCTGTCCATCGGGAAACATTGGATTTTACTCGTCAGATAACTCTGTTCTCAGCTCATCGGGAATCTTGTGATTTTGCTTCATTGGGCAACATTGTCTTCTGCTCGTCAGTAATCACTATGACTTTGGTTCTTTTCCTTTACCGATGGTGTGCACTCGGTTGGTGTTATCTGTCACTTAGTGAATACTTGACTTTTATGCATTGTTGAAAGCATAATCTTTGTTCCATTGATTCTTTGAAGTCTTTGGCATGACCGTACAGATGATATCAAGTTGACATCAATGACAATATAAACTATTAACTGATTTATTGTCTTGCATTATCTTCAACTTAACATTATCAAACTTTTAATAAGTTACATGTCATCACATTGACCTTTACAGTACCAATTGTTGAATCAATGTTAACTGATGAGTCAATACTAGCAATAGAAATATCTACCTTGTCTTTCTGTGACTCAGGCATACTTGGCTCAGTAGTAAGTGGAGCCTGTTGCTCGGTTACTACATGTTCAGATGTGGATTCTGCAACCTTGTCCTTTCTCAGAGGTACTATATTCTGGATAGGTGATTGGGGTAATGATGCCATTACCTAAACTACAATCTTCTCAGCATTGAACTCTTCAATAGTCTGTACTTCGGGTAATGTATCATCATTTTCCTATATTGGAGGGTCTTTACTCGGTACTTCTGCCTCATTATCTTCTTTCATCTCAAATATTGATTTCCACACTAATGTGGCACGCTGGACTACATACTCTATGTTTTTGTTCAATATTTGGAATGCCCTGAATTTGGGGGTGTGATTATTTTGATATTTTCTCAAGGCCTCTTTTACTTCTTTGCCCTTCATTGCAAGCATAACTTTCTTCAATGTTTTCTCCCTTATGTCCATTTCAGTTTGGACTGCATTGTTCTAGGGAATGGAGACTGCCTTGAATAGGTCTTCAGTCATATAATTCTTTAGCTCAGAGGGGTCATATTTCCATTTTCCCATCTTATCCACCACTGCTTCTTCAATCTTTTTCTTTTCTTCCTTAGTCCTAGAAGCATAATTCAGTGACTTCAGAGAACTCATAGCTCTTCCTTCTTTTAGTGCTTCAATATTTTGATCAAATGTGGGTGTTGGTTTAGTGAAAACCACAGTATCATCTTCTTCATCATCATCATCATCATCACTCAATACAAGTCTTCTCCTTGATCTCCTTAGGGTGACAACAGGGGTAGTGCCTTTTTCCTTCTTCTATTTGGGTATTGCCTTCATTTTCTTCTGTGGAGGTTCAATGTCAGTTTCTTCCTTTTCTTCTTCAGATTCAACATCTTATATTTTAATTGTATCCTCTTTACTCTCAGAGATCGCATGAGAGTCGGAGGTCTTGCCATACTTGTTCTTGAATGTATCAAGCCTCTTCCTTCCTCTTTTCAATATCTTGGGAATCTCAATCTCCAAAGATATCCTGCTCTTTGCTTCCTCATATGTTCCAAAGTAAGGTGCCTTTGGATTGGCAGGTTCATTTACAAGAGCCTCTATGATATCTTTTGTTTTTTATTTTGTTGACTTCATATGATAGGGGTTTTACCTATGCAACCCTAGGCCTTACTGCTTGTATATAAACCTTATCACAATCAACTAGAAAATAGTTTTCATCTTTGTAGTCCTCAACTAGTTGTTTGGAAATTCTGTACCTACTATTTGAAACTCTCAAAATATCCATCCATAATGTTACCAAAGTTATCTCCTAGCTCAGCTATGAATTCATTAATCTGATGGATTATTGGTCTATCCTTCTTCCATGCTACTGGTCCTTTGGAGGGAAAGAACTTCTCAACATAAAATAGTATGCAGATAAGAAGAGAACCAAACTTACATGAATTGGATTTGGATACTCGGATGCTTTCCATATTCTTTCTCAACTGGATGAGTTGTAATTCTGTCAGGTCGAATACTAGATTCTTCCTCATCACTTTGTATGTTAGGTCAACAGTTTCACACAGAACACTATTGGGTCTGCTTGAACTGTATAACTTGTGGGCTATAACATGAATGCCAAATTTCAATTCCATATCAATTACTCTATTAAGTCTCATGCCTCTGTCATCTGACTCAGCAAGAGTTAACTCAGCTAGGTCATCCTGGGCTAGGTTTTTGGTAGCTTTCAGCTTATCTAGCATCGAGAATCCAGTGACATGGTGAATTATATGCTTTGTGATCATCACAGGATGTTCCAACCACAGTTGCATGTCGTGGACATAGCTAAGAACATATCTCATGCATTTTGTTTGGAAATCCCTTGGCATGTGCATGATGTGTGTCAAACCCTTGGTTTTGAGGTGCTTATGCTCAGGCTTCAGACTCCCATTTGTACATAATTCATCATATGCCTTGTTCATCTCGATAGTTCCAAGCTCTTCTATGTTGCAGTGATAGAAGCTTCAGATGTCGTTAACCAGTAACACTCTCGGAAGGATTAGGGAATGATCTCCCATCATGTCTATCTCCTCTGTGACTTTTGGATGAAGCTTAAACACTGGCGGATCACAAATTGCATTCCTTGCTAACATTTCAGAACCTCTCTTGACCTTTTTGCTAGAAATGGATGCCATATCTGTTCGGACGAAATGATCAAACTTCGCTTTCAATCACAAATTTGCACTGAATCGCTAAGGGCTCTGAATTGATTCGTAAACTAAAAACTGTGTAAGCAATAATCTTTACAATCCTTCATTTATAAGATATTTTCAACCGTTAGAGTATTTCATTAAATGCTTCGTACATAGTAGCTGGCATGACTCGGGTGTTTCTCAGATTCACTCAGAAGCTCAGGTGAAACCAACTTTCCAATTATCAATACTGCCTGACTCAGCTCGGTTAAGCTAGAGTAGCTAGGTGTAGCTAACATTCTGACTCGGGTAAAAATATAATATGTCCTCATGCATCAATATGCAGATTTGGACTGTTTAGCTTATCTGGAACTAATGTAAGATGGCTTGTATTGTACAATTTCATTCATCTCCTTACATTCCTATTCTGTAATGGTAGATCCACCCAGTTCACTGCTTAGGGTATCATTAGATCCTTCATTGCTTTGATATGAATTATCTGAGGATTTCCTTACCCATTGCTTTCTCATCTGAGTTTTGATTTCTGAGACTTTGGCTTTACCATTCTCAAAACCAGTATCAAAATTTTCTCTATTCATACAGTTCTTGCTTAGATGAACGAGTTGCTTGCACACATAACATCTCTTAGTAGGATCCATTTTTTTGAAGCGAGTCTTCATACAGTTTGCACCAATATGTCCATATTCTCCACAATGACAACATCTATACCATGTGTTGTAATCCCAACCAAATATTGCCTTGGCTAATTGTTCAACGGGATTCCAATTCTTATTTCTGCACTCGGAAGATCTATGACCTTGTTTGTTGCACTTGTAGCATTTTCCTTCAAACTTAGGTTTCTCTTTACATTCACTTGCTCTATGTCCATGTTTGTTCCAACTGTAGCATTTACCATTAAATTTTGACTTTCCATTGCTCCAACATTTATTTGGTGTGTGTCCTAACTTACCACAATGATTGCATGTAGGCTTGTTGTTCCTTTGAGCTCCTTGCTGTGAGGATTCACCTTTTTCAATATAACCTAATCCAATCTGTCCATGATGTCTGAATTCTATTTCCTGATCCATGCTAGTTTGTGAATTCATCATACTTTCATTTGTTTGCTATTCATCATTAAGGTCATTATACAGTCTTTCATTTTCTGTTCTTAGATTGTCGACTTCTTGTGTTGCATTGTTGAGTTAAATTACCAAATCAGCTTGCTGAAGTGACAAGTGTTGGATTTCATTTTATTTTTCTTCTAATCTTGTACTCATAAGTCTTTTATCTTCTTGTGCTATATTTTTGTCATCTTCTTCTTTGTTCTTTACTTCCATGACTTCGCATATTCTGATTGAGTGAATTTCCTTTTCTCTTTTCAACTTTTTGACTTCTTCATGTAAAGCAAGATTCTTTGGAAGTAAGTCTTCAATGGCTGCATCAGCTTCTTCAAAACTTCTATCCATGAAAAAGTCTTCAATTCTTTCTTCTATATAGTTCTTGTCATTCATCTATACTGCTAATTCTTTTCTTCTTTTCAGGGAAAGAGAGAGATGCCCCTTAAGTTTCATGATCTGATCCTTGGCCACTTTAAGATCTATCTTTTCATTTTCAATGTCTTTCTCCAGTCTGTATATTTCCATAGTCTCTGATCTTTTCTCAATATGTTAAAATCATAATAAGAGAACCACTGCTCTGATACCAATTTTTGGAAATATATGATGTGCCCAGTGACTGAGAGGGTGGGTGAATTAGGAACCAATAAAACTTAATCCTTTTAATCCACAGTTAGATTTACTTATTTGTTTGCATGCATAGAACTTGAAAGTAAAGAATCATACACACCACATAACACAATATTTGGTTACCCATAAACCTTCCAAAAAAAAGTAAAACTAGGGTGGGGATGATACCAACAAGATTTAGTACTGTAGTATAAATTTAGCCTGTTAGAGCTTACAATGACCACTTCTAATGGTCTACCTTGTTAGGAGCATATAAAGGACTGTTAAGTCCACCTTGTTAAAGGATTTTTTATAATACAATAAGTAATGCAACTTTGTTAAGATATTTAAAGAAAGGACTATTAGGTCCACCTTGTTAAAGGATTTTGCTGATCCACCTATGGGAATGAACCAATTGATGATCTGCTCTGTGCAACTATGATTGTTGAATAAGATCCTTTTGAATATATCTGATCACCTAAATGTGATAGATGAGACTCTATTGTCCTGAATACTTCTTCTCTTTATCAAACTGTCATTCGCATGTCTTTACACTTATGCATACATTCTTACTTATTCTTTTTCACACTTTGGATAAAACAAACTATCTTACATATATATCTTTATCCAAAAAATAACTCTATAAGTCAGCTTGTCATAAACAAAATTATATTTAACAATATATGCAAGGTTGGCTTCAAACTATCACTCGGGTCCAAAAGTCTACTCAGGTGATAAACTGTCACTCGAGCGATACTGCAAATCACTCGGGTCATACTGATCACTCGGGCAATGCTGATCACTCGGGACTTTGCATAATGCTTTCTGGCTCGGTCGACACTAGTTGACTAAGTGTTTTGACACTAATTGACAATATGTCTTTCCATAAGGTCTATAGGTGTAGGATAATTCCACTTTAGGTGGTGATAATTGTTATTTCATTCCACTTTATGTGTGAGATCCACATTTAGTTCTCTCATCACATTATCATCCTCTCATTGTTACAAATATTTGCATATAGTTCATTGTATAATGGAGGATGATCCACCTTTGGTGGACATGTGATGCTACCTAGTGTGGTTCATAGGTTACCACTTGCATATCTCCTAGTTATCATGCATTGCCTATATATTCAGGCACATCTACATTGAAAGTCAATTGGATATTTTATTAATGTATTGTTGATCATTATTGAATCAATCAATTAATCATATCATTTTTCCTATCTCTCTTGTGCTATCAATTGAGCATCTAGATCTTGGCATATTATTTCATTGCATTAGGCAAATTCTTACATCAAAGCTTGATGCAAAATTCTTACATGGTATCAGAGCCATATGAGTATTCCTTGCATAGCCAATAAAGAGTTTTTTGCTTCAATTTTTGGAGGGCCATAATTCAGATCCCAGATCAACAACTTGTGGGAGCATCTAGAACAAGATTTTACCTCACCATTGCATTCGGGTGGTTGTTCAGGTGAATTTTGACTATAAATTTTCCTATATTAGGCAAAAGTCAAATTCCAGGCAATTTTTTTTTTGCAAATTGGACTTGTAAAGCCCGATCTACAATTTGGTACGAATTTTTGGAATTATTTTTTCAGATCTGCAAATTTTTTAAATGTCATCCATATATTATTATGTATTTTCCTACAAATTTTTTGGTAAAAGTTTGGTCTTTTCAGCCAGATCAACCTCTATCAGTAATTAGAGTTACAGGAGACAGGTTACATTAAAGTTAGATCCGTGCACCCAAATCCCCCGCCTTCAACCACATCAAACTGTCAACCCAACGCCCAACATCCAATGGTTTTGTTATAAGTTGACAATCTTTTCTATTTATAAAGAGAAGGTTTTGTTGCATGGTAAATGTGGGATTAATCCCCATAAATCCCCACAGTCGTTTCCCCAGTCATGCGACTCGGTCAAACCTCTGCTCCCAACTCAAATTGGTCATTTGCTTGACCCTCTGCACTATTCTTTCGATCCCGCACCCGAGCTCACCTCCTAGCCATCACCCAATGAGGGTTATTCCAAGGTCTTTTGTTGTAGATCCCAACTCAATGTGGCAGAGACACAACTCAATGGGTATTGTTTTCAGCTCGGGTCTTCACTGTAGATCTACACCACCCGAGATCAACAAACACTACGACACTCGAATCTACAAAGAACATCATGACACTCGAATCTACAAACAACACTGCAGAGCTTGACCTCTCTTTGTAGCTAAGATCTCAGAGGCATTCAGTGCAACATTGCACATTCAATACGAGTGTGACTTCCACCGAGATCGCACTCACTATTGTCCGAGCCCTCAACTCAGTGACATCAAATTCTCCCATATGGAAACATCAAAAAACAACGTGGGGGTGAACACTATCGGTTCTTCATTCAGCAATATTCTCTTCTCAGTTGTAATGCGGGATCTGAGCACCGCGATCTGCACTCCTAATGCAGGCAGCCTAGGTAATTTTTTTTTGGCATCATTTTTAGGGATTTTTTTTGCCTTAACAGGTAGTAGACTATCAAATTTATGCCCCTGTTTAGATGACATCAGCATAATCTGAGATTTTGTGCCCCCTCACCATTGACATTTTCATATTTGGAGGCAATTTTCAAACCCCTATATCTCGTACTAAATCAATCAGATTTCCACAATCCATAAGAATTTTCAATTTGATTTCTGGAAAAATACCTACACAATCAAATCCAGAAATCAAATTAAAAATCCCTATATCTCGGTCATTCTGACTCTGATTTTGATCCAATTTTTTTTTGCTTTGGGTTAGAATTTTGCGCTCTTCAGTGCATTGTGTAGGTATTTTTCATTTTGATGGACAATTTTTCTAGAATTTATAGTTTTTTTTATTGTACCTGTCTAATCCTTAGTTTTTGCAACTTTAGAGGCTTCGTTCGGGCTCATACAAAATTATTTTCAGGTGGTGATTTTTTTTTAAAGTGCATGATTTTTTGTCTACTTTCTAGAAATACTATAAGTTTGTAGATATTGAGAGTGGACATATCACTTTCAACATTTGGTCTACTTTGGCACTTGTAATTGATTTGATCCTTGAGTGGTCTTGTGTCCTAATTGGTTGAGTTTGTTATAGCTTCATGTTTTCTATTGTAAACATCAAAATCAAAAGTCCACTTTGGGCCATTTTGGCAAGTGGTAATTGTACGTGCACTACATATAAAGTGGAAAAATCATCTTCTTCTTCTTCTTTTTTTTTTTTGGGGGGGGGGGGTTCCTTAATTCATTTCATTTTGGGGTGTGCATTAATTTGTTGATCTCATTTTTCATGTGAGAAGTATATCATTGATGTAATCATGGAGATGACACCACATCCTGCTATCACAACCTTGCATGGGGGTAATTATGAGTCATGGGTAAAAGGAATCATCACACATTATAGATGGCTTAATCTCTTGCCTCATCTTTATGGACTCGCTCCTGAACCAAATGTTTGGTGGAATCATGGCATTTGGGAAAATAAGAATGATCATATTACATTTTTTATTTGTAACAACATTAGTCCATTTCTCTTTTATGGAGTCCATGGAATCTACTGCAAGATCAAAGGTATTAAGTGCCCACACACAATTTGGACCATTACTTGGGAGCATTTTAGAGATTCAAAATTTTCTCCATTCCCAAAAGACCCAATTGCACATTGTCACATTACACTTGATGTTGCAGATAATATTCCCTTTGGCGATGATGTGTTATGGATGCTATCAAATTGGACTTATGTTCGAAACCCTGAAGATAATTCTATAGTTGATATCACTCCTATTGTTTCTCTTGATGATGCTTGTATTCCTACAACCATGGATGCTTACGATTCAGTGCAACAGGATATTCCTTGTCTTCCAGTTATAGTTCCACGGGATGAATTCTTGACATACATTGCAAGTTTTTTTGTGGAGCCCTATATTGAGAATTTGGGAGACATCATTGATGAAATTTATCTTCTCTTTGATGAAGATAATACTTCTTCATTTGTTGTGAGGGAAAACTCTGACCCCCATTTTCATTCTCCACTTGACCATTATTTTGAGGTTGACATGATTGTGGATCCTTTGATACAACATTTGGAGGAGGTCTCTTTATCTTCAGAGAAAACATTTGAGTCTTTGGAGATTGGATTTCATGAGTCTCAAACTTTACTTGAGATTTCACATTGCATGGTTGATTATACTTATGTGTTGGAGATTCCTAGTCAGTTTCCTAAGACATCATACATTTTGAGGATTCTTCCTAGAGATTGGGGAGGATTCATTGTTACACCTATGACATTATTTCTTCCTAAGGGGAGGAACATCATTCAATTTTCTTGGTGCAATTTCTACATTGATCTAGGAACATCTACCATTGGTTTACTTTATACATTGAGGGAGGGCTACCTTTTCTCTCTTCCTACTTCTTCTTTTGAGGAGACATCCTTGTCTTTGGAGCTTGATCCAAATTCTTACATGGACTAGTTACCATTGGCTCCTTGCTTGTCACCTTCTATTGGGTATGTTCCTAATTGGTTAGTGACATCTTCATCAACCAAGGACATGGTGCTACATGAGCATACTTTGAAGACATCTTCATACTTAATTTGGATTCCCCTTCCTTCTTCCTATCCACAATGAGAATCATTCTTGCATTTGTACTTGGTCTATCTTCTTCCTAAGGGGAGAAAATTTATTTGTACGCATTGGATTATATTTTTTCTTCAAGCACTCACCGTACTTAGAGGATATATTATTCATTATAGGGGGATATCATGTCTCCTTGTTTCCTTCCTATTGGGGGATAATTGATTGTATATATATGATGTATATTGTAATGGGGGGGTCTTGATTACTCCATCCATCCATGCATCTTTATTTTCTTCATCTCTCTTTTTTGGGGAGGGTTTTTTCCCATGAGGTTTTCCATCTTTCTCCACTTTGTGAGAGATTGCATTATTTATGCACTTGCATATTGTACATGGGTACCTAACATGGTCTAGTAGCCGAGACCCATCTTGCATTTTCATCTAGCATTATGAGTTTAAGTGCATTCCCATAAGTTTAACTTAAGGGGGAGGGGTGTTGGTGTAATTAAATATTCCTAATTACACTTAACTTAAGATTACTTAGGATAGTGCATTCATAGTAGTCTTGCATTGTAGACACCTAGGATTTTGGATCCTATTTTAGCACATGGTGTAGGATAATTCCACTTTAGGTGGTGATAGTTGTTATCTCATTCCACTTTATGTGTGAGATCCACCTTTAGTGCTCTTATCACATTATCATCCTCTCATTGTTGCACATGTCTGCATATAATTAATTGTACAATGGAGGATGATCCACCTTTGGTGGACATGTGATGTCACCTAGCGTGGTTCATAGGTTATCACTTGCATATCTCCTTGTTATCATGCATTGTCTATATATTTAGGCACATCTACATTGAAAATCAATTGGGCATTTTATTCATGTATTGTTGATCATTATTGAATCAATAAATTGATCATATCATTTTTCCTATCTCTCGTGTTATCAATTGAGCTTCTAGATCTTGGCATATTCTTTCATTGCATTAGGAAAATTCTTACATCAAATCTTGATGCAAAATTCTTACACATACTATATAGAAACATACACAAAAAATAGTAAAATCCCCTAGGGTGTTACACATCTCTAACCTTCTTGTTAGCTAGAGCTTTGTTTCAAATTGGGCAACTTGAACCACAATTCATATGGGAGGCCAATTATGCATGTCGGATGGGAGATCCTTGCCCAGAATTGAAGTCGTCTCCTCCTTAATGATCTCATTCGAATCAAACTCATCCTCCCCATTGTTGTCAAGGCCTTTTCTTGCAAATAAATTTTCATCCAACCTTCAGCCTCATTGAGTATGACCCCGGAGAACTTCTTTAAAAACACAATGTCTCTGTTGATACTGGGCTTTCTCCATTCAAACCTCACTGACTCTAGGGTTTTAATTAGTGAAAACTTTTTTACCTCCCTCTTGTGGCACGATGATAGACAACATAATAATCACGCAAAAGGGGATTCACCTATCCCAATCAATATTTTCCATACCATCCTCAATTTATCCTTAGAGTTGTCCCTCAAACACATTTTTACATGAGACCCTCCTCCCCTCCTTCAGGTCCCCCATTTCTAAGAGGATGGCTAATGACATTGCAACCACATCTGAATTCACTCGACATCTAGGATATGCCCTTATGAACTATTCTCCCAAAATGGCATGCACTATGTTGACAACTAGACAATGGAAAAATATGAGGATGGCTTTAAGCCTCTTCTCAGAGACTTCACCAATAGACACTATATATCACTTCCTTGATAAGAATTTTATGGGTGTTTTCATTTGGAAAGGACAATTTTATCTCAAAGCACAATTTGCAGGATGAGTCACTCCTAACTGTCAGGGTAGGCCAAGAATGACTTCAACTCACCAAGTGCAAATATTGAGGTAGGCCAAGAATGATGGATTTTTAATCCTTCCTCATTCTCAAAATCCTCATGAATCTACAAAAGTACTAGGATATAAATGTCTTGCATTTTGATCACACAAGCCCATGTGCTCAACATTTTGTTTTGAGATGGAAATGGAAGTAGAAGGTGACACATCATTCTGATATCTTGTGTAAGCACATTTTAACAAAGTGTCCTTGCCTTGTTATCATAACCATTTCCAAATTGGAGCATTCTACCAAGTATCCACCACCCAAAATAATAACAAGTTGACACATCAACATGATACTTTTGCCTCACATCAAATTTCGTCTCCCAGTCACCAAGTATATATTTATTTTTTTAATCCAAATTGGCTAAAGGGTTCATTCCACCGCATGCTTGGTAATCTCATATGTCATATCATTTCCTTCCTTGTAGACACGTGTAATTCTAAAGTTTGAAAACGTGTTAATGGAGTCTCAAATAGGTTTTGGCCAATGTCGTAGTTTTCAATTTGGGGTTGAATTCAACCGCATAGAAAACTAACTGTAATTAATGAATCAACCTCAAGATGAATTTGACTTGCCTTCAACTCCATTCCTAGTTCTAGGCCCAAGAGATTAGCTCTGAGTATTATTGTGTTGTCAGTTGTGACTCCTAGAAATTCTACTTTTTTTGCTAGGATATTGTCATCGTGATCTCTTGCAGTGCATCCCTCTCTGCTTGGTTTCGGATTTCCGTCAGATGCACCATCAAAATTCACCTTTACCCACTCATGCTCAAGTGTCTACCAGGAAATCTTAATTTAGATATTATAAGGAAGATCAATTTTCCTAGTCCCATTAATAAGGGAAATGTTCAAATAATTTTAATTTATATATATAAATAGTATATCACAATTTAATTGTAAATTATAAATATTCAATGATCATATTATAATATTGATTGATTGAAAAAATTGATTACCTTACAATAAAATAAGACATTGATAATTTAGAAAAATAAAACTTTTTGTAATCATGCCCGTAGGTGTTCTTACAACCACATCACAATAGAAAGATTTCGTGTAAACAAAAATCCATTTCCAATAAATTTGATATACTTATTGGCGGTAATGATGGGCGATTATGTTTTGCATGACAAGGTAAGCGTTGCATCTAGTTAAGTGGTGGAATAGTAGACATCACAACTATTTCTATAAGAAGTGGGAATATTAGTGTTGTTGTCACACAAAGTTTTGTTTCATAAATCCAAATGCTAGCTGTGAATTTTGTTTTAGCAATCCAGATGTTGGCTATGATTCCACACTGGAACATTGTGAAGCTCCATAGCTTTTGTTCTCGCAAGCAGTTTTGACTCCTTGCTTATGGCCATCATAATGATAATGGTGATGATATCAACAATAATTGGCGTGGAGGAGGCAGAGGCGCCTACTCCATCTCTAATCACAGACGTTGTTTATATGGTGGTTGTTCCTTCTCTAACACCTAATATTGTTGGATTTCTCATGATATTTTTTGCTTTCTTTTTTCATTGGGAGATTTTATTTCCAATCTGATCTCTATTATTATCTATGACTTGTCATTTTCTCTTTCTGAGTGTCATATTGAACATTTTCTGTGAGTTGATACTTAGTGATTTGTACATAATCTTTTTGTCCATGGATTATTCTTAGCCATTTAAATCTCTTCATCGATTTTTTTTTATGGAAGTGACAATCTTTTGCATCATTTGTTACATAGGGATTTTAAGAGTTTGTTTTAGGTACTTTTTTTAGACTATTTTTTACCTTTTAAAAATGCTCACATTATTCAAATAATTCAAAGAAAGGAAAGTGAACTAATATTTTAGCTTATTATTAATGAGTAAAGAGGGTTCATAGTTATGCAAGAACGTCCTTTAATAAATCAATGCTCAAAAAATAAAATAGCTTTCATATCTTCCTTTTTCTAAATAAAATAAAATCTTTAATAATCTTAAACATTTCACACTTCAATTTTTATTCAAATTTAATATAAAAAATTAAAAATTTATGTATTCAAATTCTTTAAATTTCATGCATATTTTATTCATTTTGCATTCTTTTGTACTTAAGAATAATATTTAGTCATTGTGAAGCTTCAAATTGTAAGCTGGTTTTTTCTCTATATATACTACTCTTGATTGTTTTAAATAGAAAATCTTATGACTTGCACATACCCTAAATATTTTCAAATTCAATTTTCTAAAATATAGATAAACAAAACTAATAAATTCTAGCTAAATACAATATTAAAAAAGTGAGTTATGTAATAGAATATTATTCGAGCAACCCAACCTGTTTCCAACGGGTCTCCTCACATTCTTAGCTCTTGAAGATCACATTTACTCCTCTCCATGCTACATCACGCCGTTTTGTTAGAATAGAGAGAAATCCACGGGGAGAAGGCTCCTTTCTCAATTCTTCAAGGTAATGGACTATTAATTACACAACAGATTCATCAATGTTATTAAATTCCAGCCAAAGCAAATATTTTGAGGTAGGTCTGCAAGTTTGGATGCCTCCTCACTGCCTACACAGGTGTCAGGCACCTCATCTATGTTCAATTCTGGTGAGATTTTAATATAATTTGTGAAAGTAGTCTTTGTTAAATTCTATTGAATTGTAATAATATTTGCTAAGTGATTTCTGTCCATTTCTGTTAGAGATTGTAATATAATATGTTTGCTGTTAAAACTTTGGTGGACTCTGATTTGTTTGTGGTCGCGGCTTGAATGGATTTCCAGTATAAAATTTTCACTTACTAGACTGGTTAGTATGATATTTGCTTAATAATCTGTTGTTTTACTTTATATTTTCTTGTTTTGAGGAATGATATGAAAGATCTTCTCTTGAGTTGGAGGTTGAACTGCCATTTCCGTTTTTGTAGAGTGGATATGTTAATTCAGAAAATATGTTTGAACTCTCGCTCTCTGTGAATTTTACCAGTTTTCTTTTGCGGCTTATAGATTATATAATTTGTAGATCTAGAGTAATTTAAAGCCTCTGGACATTTTGAATTAAGTTTTTTTTTTATTAATAAGGATGCCTTAAGTCTTGAAGATTGGATTCTAGTGCCGAGGGTTTATAGTGTTGGACTGCAAAATGCTTTCCTGTAAATGCTAGCAACACAAAATATCTACACCACCGGCAATCCTTTGACGAACTTTGTTAACTAGTGTTTGTAATTTGTAGGGTTTGCAAATTGAAACTTCAGTAAAGGAGAATTTTTCTGTTTGAAAACAGGGCCTACGTTTGTGATTTAGATTACCCTTTCCTCGACGCCGGGCTTTTCTCACTGAAGAACAGGCATTATGTCAAGTTTAGCATTTCAAACTCAGTCTGTATCTAAACTGTTAGGTAGATCCACCAGCTTCCTTTTCCGAGCAGATTTAGGGTTTTCTAATTTCGACTGTTTGAGTCCTTTCCAAGACCCTTCTTCAGACAAATTACATGATCAATAATTTCTGTGGGCTCTTTTAAACCACATACAATAGTTTCTATTGCTTTTGAACTTGTGGCTATTATCTCATATTAGGAGTGCCCATAGCACAGTAAATTCTGGGAAACCCTCTCGCTGGGCATGCACAGTTGAAACTGTTGGGCGTTTATGGAGAACAAAGTTAGAGTGATTCCTGGTGCAATCACTGGTAATTATCATGTTACTGTTCTTGCCTTGCCTTACATACATGTGCATGCTTCCCACAAAGAATTTCTCCGTTAGCAGCTTTGAACTCAGGCGCCTAAACAATCATGGGTTAGCTTTTGAAGGCTGAACATCCCAAGCTCAAGAGAAATAAACCTAACAAATATTGTTGATGGGCTGCTCTAAGCTAGTTGCCTTCAATTATTTGTTCTTTCTTGAGGAGGGGATTGCTCTGTTTTCTGTTATAGTGATTACCTGTGAGTAAAGCTCTGAGTTACTTCTTGTTGAATTTTGATTCTAATGTTTATTCCTTTGTGCTTCACCTAATACATTATGATATGACCACAACTTTTCGTGTATTGAACCCTTGAGCATATTTAGCTCGGAACTTTTCAAACCAATAACAACTCTGTCATTCCTCAGTAACATTGAATAGTACCTCCTTTCTGTTGTTAAGATTCTAGTCAGGATTTGCTTCTATGGCTCTTTCGTGACTTTTCTATTTCTTATTCATTTACTTTTTGGATTTGCAGGGATCGGCAAGGCAATTTTGCTAAGCCGTAGTATCTGAGAAAATTTGAGATTGATAGTCAAGCAGTTTTGAAGTTCTAAAGCTGCATTTTACTGCTTGTACAAATGATTATTGGATATACTTAGTAATTGTATTACCAACAGTTTGCCATTTTAAAAAGATATATGGAGAAACTCACTATACTGAATAAATGAGTTGTGATTAAGATCTCTTTTACCCATAACATTAGTACCTGCTTCTTCTCATCTATTAATACAAGCAATTATATGCATCTTGCAGAATTACTGACAGGGAGCTCTAGACATCAATGCTTATTTCATTTGTGTGATTTTATTTAAAACTATGGAATTTTATTACCATCCTCTGTCACTTGACAGCCAAAAAGCCTGCTTGGTTATGGAAGAGAAAAACATTAAGTGTGTTTTGCATCATGTAAATCCTTTGAAAGCAAGGAACTTGGATGCAGAGTATTTCAGGCGAAACCCTACTGGGAGCGTTCCTGTTCTAGTTGCTGGGGAAAATATTTTGTGTGAACCACTTGCAATCATTCTGTATGTTTCTTTTATTTATAGTTGAATATAATTGTAATATCTTCACAAGTGTTACTATAAAAGGCTATATTCTTTATTTTGGTATCTTAACAGTTATCTATGGTTTTATAGGTATCTTGCCAATATTGAAAAACCCTTAGGCAGCAACAGAATAGATCAGGAAAAGGTTTGGGAGTGGTTAGAGAAGATTCATTCATGGGACTCAAAACTCTTCACTTTAAGCCATTGCCCGAATGAGGCTCTTCAATTTTTTAGCAGATTCAAAAGGCAAGTTGCAATTTCTCGCATAGCAAAATATCCTGATCTTGCAGAGAAATATCATAGACAACTTCAAGAAATGCACTTTATGGAGGAAAGATTGAAGGACCAGGATGCTTTAACTTCAAATAAGAATGAGCTTTTATGCTTGCTGACTATTTCTGAAAATCAATTAAATCATACTGAATATTTGGCTGGGTCCGAGTTTACTGTGGCTGATTGTGCATTTATTCCTATACTTGCCAGAATTGAGGTGTTGAAGTTGGACAAGGGATACTTTCACAAACGCCCTAGGCTTTTGTATTACTTGGAGCAAATGAAACAACGACCAAGTTATCAAGCTGTTATAGGTCCATATTCAACAATGTATGGAAACATGAAAGTTTTATTGCCCTCAATTTGTAACATGAGCATAAGGAGAATGTTGCATAAATATTAGTGTCTCGCTTTGTATTTTGTATCAGGAAGCACTCTCACGGACACACTGTATGTCTGTTTGAAGGAGCTCTGATCTTTGAAAAGTACTGCAACTTACAAAAGCTTTGAAGATGCCTAAATGAGACTTTGTGCTCATTGAAGAGAAAATTGACCAACTGTCCTGGAAAAGATACCTAGTAATTAAAAGGAATATGACATCCTTGGGAAGCCTCTATCACGGACTAGATTTCGTTGAGTTTTACGAGTGATAACATCCTAAGGATCCCTATTGAGCTTTTGTTCTTTTTAAATGTAATTTACTGGTTGCAGAATGTTCTAATGATTCCTTGGAGTGTTTGTTCATTCTATTGCAACATATTGGTTGCAGAATTTACATATTAGCGGCTGGCAAATACAAATGAGCAAGTGATATGTAAGCTATAGAAGCTTTTATGTGTAGCCTTTTCTTTCTTGTTACACCTGAAGGCTGGTTGCTCTGTGTTGTACTAGAACATTGTTCCTGTTTTTCTTTCTTCTGCCTCTTTCTAATAGGCCATACAGAAAACCATTCATCCAATTTCCATAGAGGGTTCTCTTGAAACTTCCCTATTGTTCAGATGCCTTTCACAATGAGGAGCTCGGCATTATAATCAGTAGGTGATCTGAGCTCATGACAAAGGTTGATCAATGCTAACTTTGTGCAAACAACGAGCTTTTAAAATTGTAAAAATCTCTAAAACATAGGTGTTGGTGTCAGAGTTACATCAATAAGAGAAAGTATGAAAGCAATATTAAGAAATGGCTAAAGCACAAATTTATTTGGGAATGGGGATGCAGTCAATGATTTCTATTACACCATAAATCCAAGTTGACTGTAAAAGCTTCACTCGAGATCATCGAGAAGATGAGTAGCTTGAAAACTCAAGTCTCAAAATGACCGGCAAAATCAATTTCCATCATAAATTGTAGATGCATCATTTGATTTTACAGGGATATTAGAGGATAAGGTAATATATATTGTAAATTTTATTCAAGTTGTGTTATGGAGGTGCTATCGTTGTAATACCAATATTATTGTAAAAGTCAAAAGCTTTAGGATACGGAAAATAGTGAAGGAAAAAGCCGTTATAACGTAGTTGAAACCAACATGATGTCAATAGGCATAGTCACACATGCATTGCATATGATAAGGAGGAAGATTGGTGAGAAAGTGAGAGAAAGATTGTATAACTAAAATGTGTCAATGTAATGTTGAAAATTGTATGACATGCATTTTTCTATTTTGATTTGAGTGTCTTCTATGTAATGATTAATATATAATTGAGACATTTGAAAGATAAAATTGGTAAATAAATTGATCTTATTTATTTTCTTTTCATATATTTAGAAGAATAATTTATTCGTATTTAATTCATCTCTTAGTTTAGGTTTAACTTGCGGGGGGAATCAAATTAGTTTCATTTGTGTATGAAAATGACTTTAAAACTTTTTGATTTGTTAAAGTGCAAATGATCAAAGTAAATTGTAAATTTAAGTTTAAATTCAATCCATCCTCAGAAAATGACTTTAAAACTTTTTGATTTGTGAAAGTGCAAATGATCAAAGTAAATTGTAAATTTAAGTTTAAATTCAATCCATCATCGCCTTCTAACTGATCTTTAAATCCCAACTTAAATTTCAAATTTATGAACTAGTGTGTTATGATGTTGCATTTAAGGACAAATTATTATTCACTTTTACATCATTGCAAAGAAATATAAGCATTATACTCCATTATCATTCAAAACATTTATAAGGCTTCAATACTATATCATCTACTTGTACATTAACGTCTTAGGTATTATTACATGTTTTTCTCACTTTGATCTTTTCCATTAGGTGTTAAGTTAATAGCAAGGGTTTAACCAAAAGAGAACATTCTTAGCCTAGTAAGCTCCTAAATCATGTTTGTTGACACCACTTCCTTGTAAACATCAAGGTGAGCATATTTAAGCGCTACAATTAATGAAGTTCTAAGTTACAATTCAAGCCTTATGTTTACACATAAGATTCAAATTTCCAAGCACAAAGGTTAGTTCTACAATTGCAAGAATGAATTGAACTGTCAATATATGAAGCTAATTCATATAGAGGTATTTGTATGATTATTTCTAAACCATTGATATAAATTGAAAAAAAAACACTTCAAACCTTGAAGGGTGGTACTTGGTTTCTTCCTCAAAAATTAGGAACCAAGTTTGGATATCAATAGTGTTGGTCTCTAAAAAGCTCTAGTGTATGTCAAATTTCCTAGCCTACCACTGGTATATTGTGATGAAGAAGTATAGCTAGTCATAGCTTTCTCTTTGTGCAATATCATAATGGTTGATGATGTGATTGAATCTATAAAGTGTTTCTTGTATGCTAGATTTTGTGTCAACATTGTTGTTGACAAGAAACTCCCTTCCTTTTGATTGTGCTCTTCTTCCAATCTTGGAGAATGGGTTCAATAGATTGATTATGAGGGGTCTCTTCTGATGTGTTGAGATTACAACAAGATGAGACATGTTATTTATGTGGGTTTTTATTGGGTGATCACATAATTCTGAGAATTTGCATGCTCCTACCACCTATAATTTGGGGATGGCTGGTGAGATTGTCTCATCATTGACAAGATTGAGATCCTCTTTGAAAGAGAAATTTAATGGTTCATTTGAGGCTATAGTTTGGTTCAAACCTTGTAGGATGGTCCTTGGTTTCTTCCTCAAAAATTAGGAACCAAGTTTGGATATCAACAATGTTGGCCTTTAAAAAGCCCTAGTGTAGGTCAAACTTCCTAGCCTACCATTGGTATATTGTGATGAAGAAGTGTAGCTAGTCATAGCTTTCTCTTTGTGCAATCTCATAATGGTTGATGATGTGACTGAATCTATAAAGTGTTTCTTGTATGCTAGATTTTGTGTCAACATTGTTGTTGACAAGAGACTCTCTTCCTTTAGATTGTGCTCTTCTTCCAATCTTGGAGAATGGGTTTGATAGATTGATTACGAGGGGTCTCTTGTGATATGTTGTGATTACAACAAGATGGGACATGTTATTTATGTGGTTTTTACTAGGTGATCACAAAATTCTAAGAATTTGCATGCTCCTTCCACCTATAATTTGGGGATGGTTGATGAGACTGTCTCGTCATTAACAAGATTGAGATCCTCTTTGAAAGAGAAATTTAATGGTTCATTTGAGGCTATAGTCTGTTTCCTCATTTTGGTTTCTTGATCTCTAAACAATAAAACATGATTTATTTCCCCCTCTCTGTGTACATGTAACCTTTCTTATCTCATCTAGATGGGGTTTAATTTGGAAAAGTATCATAAGGTTAAAGAAAAATAAAGCTCTCTAAAGTTTTTTTGGATTTAAACCACTATGAGAGTGGTATTATTCTTTGTTGGCTTCTAGCATGTTGCTTTAAGGTCCCCCTATATGAGGTGTTGTGACTTAACATAGTGTAATGATTCTTGGTTTTTCATGTTGTTTTAGATTGTTGTCTAGAGTGACTTTTATTTTTCTTCATACAGGTTTGGCTCTTCTAGTTCATAGCTTTGTTCAAAATCATTTATGGTAGTAAAAAATATATGGCACAATATATCCTCATTAATCTTCAAGCTAAGCATCATTATTTTATTTTTTAATTAATGAACAACTATTTAATTAGTGCAATAATTCCTCACTCACAATTAAAAGGGTGTCTTGTTTGATTACATATTCATCCTTTATTAATTTTTAAATACATATTAAATTATTTATTTTTCCTTTATAGCTTGACAAACCCATATAATATTACACCCTCTTTGTTCTTGGCCTTAGGGATTTATTTATGATTTATGGATTTTTCAATTTAAAGACTTTTTGTAAGATTTATGTCATGAAACCTTTCTCTTGTGCTATATATACTTTTGTCATCTTATGATTTGTGTATTAAATTTATTGCATGATCTCACTGTCACCATCCCTAACCTTCAATAAGAAGTACTTATGGTGTAGAAGCATCTCGAGAGAAATGACATCAACAACAAGAAAAATATTATTTTGTTGCATTTTTAGATTTGTGTTGTCTATCTTTATGTTGTGATATTACTATCAGGATTCAACTCTGTATCTTTTGAGTAAAAAACATTGACCCATGTTTCCAATTGTAGAAAGAAATATCTACTTTTCAAATATTCAATTCAAATTATTTTTGTTTCATTCAAATGTTTCCCTTTTTGTAGAAATCTTTGAAAGAACCACTTGACACTTGTGCACTTACTCATTCCATCTTGCGTAAGGTGAAAATCATGATGATGCTTAGGTGGGAAATTTACATGTTTCTTTCAAATTGCGTGTTTGACCTATTTTGTATTGCATTATCTTTGATTGGGGTGGTCATGTATGGAGATACTTGAGTTGAGAACCTTGCATGCCTTGTCTTAATTGTGGTGACTAGGTGTAAGGAGTTACAATTTGACCCTTTGTATTTATTTTAAACCCTTGAATATGACACCACATGTGGAGAGATAAATATGGTGGAAGATGCATTAATTTATCTTAAGTCAATATCCTTGAATACTTGGAAAATTAGTGCCACTTGGAGGAGGAATTACACCTGAGGTGTCACTCTGTTGACTTTTCCCATGGAAGTGATAGTCTTGGTGCCCTACTTGGAGAGGTTATAAAAGAGAAAGGGGATATATTTGATTAGCATTATGTCTCCTATTTTAGTCTGGGGTGTTCTTGGATCTAGCATATGTCAATTTTGTAATGGGGGGACTCTATTTGAATCCTCCTCTCAATATTATCATTTTCCTATATGTGTGTTGTCTTTATGGAGATTTAAGAACAACAAGAATTGATTATAAATCCTAATTTTCTACTTACAACTTTAGATCAATAAATTAGCACCTTATGATAGTGATTGGGTTTTCTATAAATTATTAATGAGTCTTGAATTTATCTCAATATCAAATCCAATTTTTAGATTTATTGAGTTAGGGTTGACTATTGTGTTTTATAATTTTTCTTTCAAAATGTTGATCTCTTTTTTATTGAAAAGGATGAGATTAGGTGTTCGCTAGTCTAAACATGCAAAATAGGAATTATTTCCAATCCCATCAATTCATTGGAGGATAATCAATTAAGCCCAACTTTAGTCCCTTAGAGAGCTGGGCATGTGGTTGATTATTCTCTTTTTAATGTTGACATGATTGGATATTAAGAAGATAAGAAATGACGCAAGATCTAGGTTAAGTGCTATGAAATTGACAAGAATTAGCATAAAGAAAATGATATAGATCTAGAATGCAAAATCTAAGATCAGATCTGGAAATGAGATGCTAAAAGGAAATTGTGTCTAGGATTTGGGCATGAAAGTGTTGGTATATGGAGAGAGGTGCCCTAGAATTAGAGATGTCGCTGTTAGCTTTAATGTTCAAATTGTGGATCAGGGCGCTCTATAGATCGTTTTCCCAAAATTTTGGCAAAAAAATTTTAGTCTATGAAGTGATACTACCTAGTCCATGGGTTTTTGCTTGTTAAAAATCTAAACTATGTGCTTCAATCTACACTTCAAGTGAATTTGCAACTCTTTGTCATCAGATCTAGAACCTGCACATATAGAAGAGGGGGAAAGTGTTTTTTTGTAGAGGGGCTTGATTAGAAAAGAGAGTTTATTCCTAGGAAGGAAGAAGCTAAAAATCTTGAGGAAATGCAGAATTGACAAATAATACCTTTGCTAAATTTTTTGTTTTCATCTTAGTAGTGGAAGCTTTCCTTCATACAAATTTATAGATTATTTACATCATGAAATGAGAACATAGATTAGTAAATGACAATAAAATTATCTCTTCTGTATAAAGTGAAATAGACTTTAAAATAAAATTATATACACATTGTCAATATTTTAATAACTATAATTTATTTTGAATATATTTTTTAACTAGGTTGCAATTACTAGAAAATAAACAATTAGAGAGAACGTGCACAATTTCTATATCCTTCCCCCTAATTTCAATTAGAGAGACATAATTTTCATAACATGGGCTAAAATATAACTTGCGGCTTCTTTTAAGAATACAACTTATCCACCATAAAGATGAGATAAAACTTTGGCGACTCAAAATATTAAAAATGTTACAATCAATCATTTGGATATTCATGAAATTGGAAAGTTTCGGTTCCCACCTCTACTGCCCAAGCTGAAAAACGAAAGGAATAGCTGATTTGACTGCTTCAATATCGTGTTATTTACATTGGGAAAAATGACTAATATAAAATATCAAAAACCTTATTTAAAAACTAACATTCATTTATATTGTCATTGTCTTCCCTAAAGAAATATGTTTCATTCAATTATGAATAGTCACATCCAATATTAACTCCTTCAATGCCGTCCTAATACTATCACCTACCATTTTGAATTGAAAGAAATGGGTGAAACAAAATATCACAAGACCTAACTTCAAAAGCTAACATTCATTCGTGTCATCCTTATCTTCTCTACTAACAATTACAACAAATCATCCGTCAATTTCAGCACGTCCATGGAAAAGTTTACGCGACAGCAGGGCCTCGATTTATTGACTTCAGTAACGTACCTTCCTAATAAATCCCTTCGCTCCCTCTGGTTTTACTTGTATGAATTCCTTTTCAAACTATTGTGGCTCATCTTGGGACATCATCGCGTCCTATCAAGTCTAAGACTAAACCCAAATCTTGCCTTTGATGGATCATCCTTGGACATCATTCTTTGATGGATCATCCTTGGACATCTTCTTTGATGGATCATCTATTCTGGCTCATGCTTTCCTCCTTTTTTCTAGTTTTGGATTTAATTTAAGATTGTATTAATATGATAATGATGTGATATGCGACATACTTTTGTGTTAAGTTTGGCTTTTTTTCAATCCTATCTTAGTCTAGGATATATATTTATACACCTATTCACACACATGTTTTCATACATTTAACTTTATCTTTGTCTAGGATCTAGACCTATTCGTACACATTTGTCTTATTGTTGATTTACGCTTCGACACGTCTATTTTTTTTTTTGTGAAAATTGGGATTTCATAGCTCATGATATTTTCATCATGTAGAAAATTGATTTTGCACAATATGGATATGACAAAACATCAACTCGCACTCTTTTCCATTAGTCATTGGGAGTTGAGTTGGTATACAATTGTATGGTGAATTCAAATCACTAACTCTCACCCTTTTCCATTACTCATTAGGAGTTGACTTGGTACACAATTTGATGATTCATTACATATTAGTTTTAGAGGAATTCATTTATGCATTTAAAGACATTAAAGAATTTTTTTTAATAATTATTTACGTATCCTAAGCATCAATGATCATTCTTAGGAAACTATAAATTTAGTGCATTAAAAAGAACAATACTTGCATTATAATATGTATTTATATCATTCACACGCTAGCTTGTTATTTTCGAACACCCACCCAAGGCCATGTTTGTTAATCATTCAAGGAGGTTGATTTAGGAGAATGTGAGCTCTCAATATTTAACAATCTTCCTTAAGTATTTAATGTAACGCTAGTCTTTAAACATCAATAGAAAGTGGGAATCAAGGCAAATCAATTCATAGAAGCATACTACTTACATAGAAAATCTATGCAACATGTAAGATTGATCAATAGTCATGGAATTGACCTTAAAAGAAGTCTCATGTCTACATAGAGGTCAAGAACAATCTACTCTCCAAGGTCATTATTTTTTAATACTATGGTAAATTAATTTTGTAAGTTATTAACAATCATAATCCATCTTTGATTCAAGAGAGAAGTACAACATTTGAATTAATTTCCTAAAGTAGGATTCAAATATTTATCCAACTATACTACTTAGGTTAGTTTTTAGTTTATCGGTAGCATTTATTGAATTGACCTCAATAACAAATTTAGGAAAAGTATTTTTTTATATATATTTTTTGTGAAATTATCTAATATTACACTACCAAAAGAGTTTTGTTTTAGGGTTTATGCCTTGGTTGCTTTTTAGGTTTTCAAATCTATACTTTCTAATTGTTCTAGCAATTCTAAAATTGTCCTAAGGTTTGGGTTCTTGTCTATCATTATTTTATTGTTATATATCCCATTTTGAGGTCAATACCTCATTTTGTGATCCTTATTCTTGTCAACTCTAGCCATGCCCTTGGATATCATATTAGACATCCATATTTTGATTAGAAAAATTTCACATAAATTATTGAATTTGAAAATTTAAAAGTGACTCAATGCTTTATCTTAATATTTTATATCACAAGTAAATTGTAATATTGATATTTTTTTGAGAAGGAACACTCATCTAAACCATAATATGGATGTTTACTCTAATGATACTATAGTTTTTTTCAATGACCATGTTGAGAAAATATGGATGATAGTGAGATCCTAATGTCCAGGTTGAGAAATAAAATGTTGCTAATGAACTTACGAGTTTGGGCAATAAAGAAAAAAACTTACACAACTAATAGGCATGCTTCATGTTGGTGGATAGTTTGGAAAGTTCACTAACTCAAGTAAGGTAAAAAGGCACTCCATTGTTCTTGAAGGAAATCAATATATTTTAAAATTCAACTTCCTGGAGATTTATATTCCTCTAGAGGTCATTTTGTTATAGGATAAGTAAGTAATCTGTTACAATATTCCAATTCAAATGGCCTATAGTGTGATGATTGTAGTTCAATTAAAGTACTTATTACTACACCAGTGAATTAGTGTTCTTAGTTCTTTCCTTTAAAACAAACTAATTAGGGATATAACACATTGTATCATAACATGTAAAGATTTGAAATCGATAATGAATCAATTTTCAAATCTTGCATTAAAGAAAAAATACACATTTAGCATTAATTATGCATGTAAATTTATAGTTCTAATCCTAATCTAACAATGTGTTAAAATAATTATAAAATAAATAGGGTTGAAGAGATAAGATGAACTTATTTTATAGAGAGAAAATCTAACACTATTGAAGTAACAAATCCCTTGTAGAAAATCAATCTTACTTGGCTAGTATTCATACAACTAGGGGAACAAGACAATGCAAAAGTCTTAAGTCAAATAGAAATGAAGAATAATGAATATGAATACCATATACATGTCTAGATTATGTACATCTAACCTTTACATTTTTTTAATTCATCAAGTAGTTCATGAAGCACTTTTTGGAACTTGTAAAATTTAGGCAAGTTATAAAAAAGTATAATTAATAAAATATAATTTATTTTGAAAAATCTAAAAACTAACATGAAAATGGAATGAAAGAGGTGGACAAGTCTAAAATTTCATATGTAACACCCCACCAAGGAACCACAAAGGAAAAGAGAAAAATAACACCAAAATATGTGAAACATTAACAACAACATAAGCATTAACTAGCGCTATTGATCTCAAACCTCAAGACTAGGTTGAAAAGTTGTTACGCGACATTGCACAAGTTAAAGATTGAAAAAAACTAAAATTAAAAAATCAAAGGGGAAAGGTCCATGAAAAAATAGGCAAGGTATATAGGGTCCATAGACTCACTTAAGACCTTCCCTGAAGTTTCAAAACTCAACTCGGGAGATAAGACCTTTTCCTAGGTCCTAGGCATCGCAAATGAGCTATGTTAAGGAGTAAATTTCACTCAAATGCTTCAAATACCAACCAAACTAAATCTAAAACTTTCTAAATTTCTTCCAATGGTTTCATGACTTTGATATCTTTGCAACACAATTCGAATGGGGTCAAACGAACACTTGAGCTCCCAAAAAACCCGTTGAAACAAGCTGAAGGACTAAGGTGCCCAGAAAGGACTATGAAATTTTTTTGGGACTACGGTACACCATGATTTAGTCCAATTTATATGTTGGTGTCTAGCTTGTGCGTTGTAGTCCTCTGGACCTAGCAAACTCAATTTGTTATCCCATTTTTGTGTATTTGTCCTAACTAGTGAGTTTCTCGGATTCACTATAGGACCTCTTGGACACCCTATTCCCTTCGGTGGAGAAAACATACAATTAGCAAAAATGGAAAGGGAGAAATTAAAAAAATATGTGAGGAAAAGGTATGCAAAGTGTCCCCAAAGTCACCGAGTGACTCCTAAACTCTAGGGTAATATCAAGTGAACCCTAAACATATCCATCCACTATAACTTCTCTAAACCAATCCAAATGAACACAAAGGAGTCTAAGAAAAACTAAAAACCTTAATTGGTTCCCATGAGACACCCATCGAGTTGTCTCGAACAAGCCCAAATTGGCTCTAAACTACTCCAACACGAACAAGAACACAATATAACATCAAAAGATTACTAAATCAATCCCCAAATATACTCAAAGCATATCTTTATTCAATTTAGAGCACCAATTGAAGTGTTCCTATGATAGGCCATAATACTACATGGAGATCACAAGATGGGGATTATAATGATATTCATGCTCGGTACCAACATCAACACACATAAACCTTAAAAAACCATGCCTCATTCAAACATTATATTTCTCTTCATATTGTGGGTCCATTATACATGATTATGTATAAAAATCAAATGAATTCAACTTATGTTAGCCCGTTTGGTATCAGGAATTGGACCGGAATTGGCATTATCTAATTCTAGATAATGCCAAATTTCATGTTTGGGTCCTTGGAAAAAAATGGAATTGGAATTCCAAAATTCTCATTTTGCCCCCAAAATGGCAATATCATCTTCCACCTAAATAGGTGGAATTGGAATTTCAAATTCCAATTCCAATTCCAATTTTTACAAAAGCAAATTTAATATTTTGTGGGATCCGTGACTATAAAGATGTATATTATATTGCTATAAGGATGTATATATATACATGTGTGTATATATACACATGTGTGTATATATACACACATGTGTATATATACATACATGTATGTGTGTATATACACATACATGTATGTGTGTATATATACACACATGTATGGTGTGTGTATATGTGTGTATATACACATGTGTGTATATGTCTATATATATATACACATGTATGGTGTGTGTGTGTGTGTATATACACAAATGTGTGTATGTGTGTATATATATACACATGTGTGTATATGTGTATACATGGATACACACTTGTATGTGTATATGTATGGTGTGTATATGTGTGTATATATGTATATACACACATGTGTGTATGTGTGTATATATATACACATGTGTGTATATGTGTATGCATGGATACACACTTGTATGTGTATATACACACACATGTGTGTATACACACACATGTATGTGTGTATACACACACGTGTGTATACACACACGTGTGTATACACACACGTGTGTATGTGTATATGTACACAAATGTGTGTATGTGTGTGTATGTGTGTATATGTGTATATACACACATGTATACACATATACACATGTGTGTATATATACATGTGTATATACACACATGTATGTATGTATATATACACGTGTGCATGTGTGTGTATATACACCATATTTAAAGAAATTAAAAAATAAAAGAATTAAAATTCCTTATGCATCTTCTCATTCATCTTCCGAGTGAACCAAACGGGTCAGACCATAGTCCGGATTTCATTTTGAGGATAAGCATCTTCCTGAATTGACCATATCCAGGATATGGTATTCCAGTACCCAAACGGGCAATGATCTCTATGGGAGTGGTCATTCTCTTGAAACAGTGCATTATCCCCTTCATAACAATTATCAACTTTTACATGCATTGATAACTTTTAAAACACAAATTCTTGAGATAGAAAGTGTATAAATTTAGTTGCATATTTTCTATTCTAAGTATGTTTTTTGAAGTTTTGCAAATTCTATTATAATGTCAAATGCATTTATCATCTCATATGATGTAACATTTTATATTTTTCTCATATACTTTTAGAAACTAACTAGAAACTACATTAATTTCATTTTTTAAAGGTTTATACTTGATATATTTATAGTTTTTAAATGTATAATTATATATTTTTATTTATGATATTTTCATATGTTTTATCGCCTATAACTTTCTTTGGTAAATGTGTCTAGACAATTGTGTTTATGAATAAAATAGTTCTATATGTATCCATAAAATGACATATACATTATATCCATATATGCATTGACATATATCCACTATTTTCTTTTTTTGTTTTGTTTTCTAGGTATGTAGCTTTATAATGGATAACTAAATTAAAAACGTGTTTAGGAAGTGTATGTTTACAAATATAAATTGCATATAGTTTTAAGTATACAAATTTTATATACATACAATTGTGTTTGCAAATTGTACAAGCATACAAGTACACATATAATTATCTTATACACCTTAAAATGAGTCTTTTCTTATCAAAATAGTTAACAACCCACATTTTAATAACATTGATGCTTATTTTATTATAATGATAGCATAATAAAAATAATGTGTAGGTTCATTCACTTTTACATTTTAACACTAAACCTAATTATCACGTTGATGTAAGAATATCTTGGATAAATTGTCAATCACCATTAACAAATGATAACAATTTATGTTTTATGTGTTTCTTTGGATTTTAATGCATAAAGTAGGAAATTTAGTACCTAAAAGTCAAATTTTCAAATCCGTAGTTTAAATTTTTCCTTCTCAAAAGGGCATTCTATACGTGATGCATACTTCACTTCAAATTAGAGTTTAAAACTTGTAATGTGATTGCCTCAATGGAGAGATTTGAGGAGTTGAATTGTAGAGAAGTTGAAATTAAATTTGGGGAGAGTTTGAATTTGAATGATTCACCCTTTTCATGCATTATTTTATGTTGAATTCATGCACTCCTACATGATAAAAACGTTGTAAGTTGAGGGCTAAGTCTAATCTCACTCTTGTTCGTCATTTGGACCTATTCCTATTCATTAGGAGCCTTGGTTTGAAGTTACGCATATATTTTGGAGAACAAATCAAGTTCAATTTCAAGGTTTTTTTACTAAGGTAAAACCATGTTTTGAAGGGACCCAAAACCCTTTACAAAAACATTATATAAGATTTTCAATAGAGTACAACAACATGGAACATACCAAGAAATATAAGACATATAGACAACAAAATCAATGTTGAACAGACCCAGCCTACCCCCAACAAAAATCCAGCAAAACACCTGCAAGAGAAACCAACACAGAACGAAATAGAGGAGGACTAGCCAAATTTCTTCAAAGTCTCTGCAACTTCCTCTTACAATTGATTCAACTTCTGAGTAATTTTCTTTAATTCCATAATATTCTGAGGCACATTAGAAGTCTTCTTTTTTGTACTTTCCCTAGTCCTCTTACTCAGACCCACAGTCTCCTCCGTGCCAACATCTTTCTCCTTCTCCAAATCCACAATGACCCTCTCCTGGTGTAAGTTCTCTGGTTTTGCAACCATAGCCTTTATTTTCTCAGTAAAGGACTTAACCATTTTATGGCTATGGTCCATAATCTTCCACAGGGTAGTATCACATTTTTTGACCTTCTGATTCATCTCCTCAATTTTATTATCATAAATCTCCCTGGTCTTCTCAATGGCCTCAACATTCTTAGACAAGCATTGGAAAACCATCACTTTTTTCTCCTCCTCTGTCCAAAAGGCACACATAGAGGATCCTCAGTAGCATCTTGTGCCTTATCCTTGTCTCCCTTCTTAATCTGCATTTCCTCAAACTTAGAAGAAAGGGCACAATGCTTGAGATGAAGGCTTTTGATCTCATGAAAGGCCCACCTAATTAAATTGAAAAATACATTGAGCTATATTTATCCATCTGCAAAACCCCAAACACAGTCTCCATCTTCAGCTAGAAATCCTAGAGGCTTAATTCCACAGAGGAATAATATGAATTCTCCTCTTTATCTTGAATGGACCAGGACTGCTCAAAACCACAAGGGGGGGATAGGGACATCATGGTCTTGGGAACTATCATAATCGACAAGGACATGGACCTTCCCTTTCCCTTTATCTTTCTTCTCATACTTAACTCCCCCACGCAAAGGAAAGCCCTTTTCCTTAGTACCAGAACAACAAGAACATTTTTAGTTTTGGCAGAATGGGGGGAAGTCACATCCTCTTCATCTGAGCACTTACCCTTACTAACACTAGTTGGCACCTTATTAGATACAATTTTAGGTTTCTTGGCCAAGGGAGGAGGGGCCTCATCATCGTCTTCCTTTGTTTCCCATCTCTCCTCCTCCGAACTATCATTGTCTTCCCCTTCCTCCATAGAAACAAAAGGATCCCTAGAAGGGGTTTGAGAAAACCTAGCTTTAAAATGCTTGTAAATAAGAAAAATAAGCCCTTGGTGCAACACAATATTTTTACGAGGATTTTCCCTATGATCATTTATGCTTGCATTAAGCGATGAAAGCAAGTAGTAGGGAAAGGATATCTGAACCTTGTGTCTAAAATGATGAAACATGGCCAGATGGTACCCGTAAACCCTAGTGAACCTACCATCCAAGGTGAAGTACTCCATAATGGGATTGAGAATTTCGCTCCATACATGGGCTTAATCTGCTCTAATGAGAAGTAAGAGTTGTTAGCCTTCATCAACTTCTTCTTCTCATTCGCAGATTTAGGGAATTTCTTCGCAGCTTCCTTCAATAATTTTATCTCTTTGTAAAAATTGAATTTCCTCCAAAGATAGGTCAGTCACTTCCGCCACAAGGCCCTCATCAACAACAAAAGACTTTACAAATAGATTGAGCTTCCCATTCTTTCATTCCTGCACAAATATCTTCATGATTTTAAGGTCATATCCATGAAGCCTCTCCTTATATGGCGTAACACCTCCTTTCCACAAATGAGTTTATGGTTTAATTAGAAATTGTGTTTTAATGATTATTTATGTATAATTGAGTTTTGAATGATTTTATATAATAAAGGAAGTGTTTATGCATTTAAACTATGATTTAATATTTAATTAGATTTCATAGTGTAAATGCCTATTTTAATATTTGAAAAGCTAAATAAAGCATATTTATCCTCATTTTGTTAGGAATTACATAATTAGTGTGAATTGGGTTGTTTGGGATTTAGGAAATGCATATAAGTTAATTATTTATCTTAATTATTTTATTGGTTTCCAAAAAGTGAATAGTAATTTCATTTTATAAAGGGAAAATAAAAGGCATTTTGGGCATAGCCAAGTTTTGGAAGAGAAAACCCTATCCATGATTTATTTTTGAAATGTGGAGTCTGAATTGGATTGTGGATGGATTCATGAAAGATTGGTTGCATTAGATTAATAATTTTAATATCTACAAGTTGTCCAATGGATTTATAGGTTTATGTGATATGTGTGGAGTTATATGCATTTTCCTTTTGAAGAAAAATGAGGTAGGGCATCACATAACTCATCCATTTCTTCACATTTTGGATTTAAATCTGTTGCAAATGATTTGTAGGATGAATTAAAACATCTTTTTATTTTTTAGAATTTTATTTGGGTGATTGTTTAATTTGTATGTTTCAAATTTGGAAAACATGGATTTCTTGAAGAAATGTTGTTAAGATTTTATTGGTTAGTGGGAAAGGCAATGTGAATTCATTTTTGTGTTTATGGGTACATAAAGACCAACAGGTGTTCTCAGAAGTTTCATTTGATAATTTTGGAGTTTTAAGTGTTTTGAGCTCCATTGACGGTGGATGCCCATATTGCTAGTTTTGCTCAAGTGAAATTGGAAAAATATGATAGTTGGAATTTGAGTAATTTGGTGTTAAATTATTTTTTGAAAGTATGGATTTTAATTGTAAGATTTCTTGTTTGGCTTGATTTGAGCTTGTTTTCATTTGGTTCTGGGTGCCAGCAAGAAGTTAAGTCCACTTTTTGGGCAAAAAGTGGAAGTGTTTTCCCTATTTTTCAAATTTGCTATCAATTTAAGTCAAAAATTGAGGCACTTAGAGATTGAATCTAAAAACACTTAACTAATAGAAAATGTAGTGCTCGGAGTCTACTTTTCAAATATGTAATTTATTTAAATACCCACATGGAAGAAAGTGTTTTTTAGTAGGCATGTTTAAAAACTACTTTTTCAAAGTGTCTGTTTCAGGACCATACCACACAATGTACGACCACCATATTTTGACCTAAATAAATGAATTTTTGTGAATAATTTTGGGAAAAGATACCTAAGACACCAAATATTGATGATAATATTTTTTTCTTTTTTTTCATTAAATATTATTTTTTAATTAATTTGTAATTGACTTTAAAATATTTTTTTGAAACCTCTGGTGTACGACCACCATAATTTGATGAAAACTTCACATTTTTTCAAAATTCTTTTTTTTTTTTTAATCTTCAAGAAAATTTCATGTAGATTGATTTCATATAAATTATTTTAAAAAAAATATAAAAACAAAAAAATTATTAAATTTTTAGTGAACCTTACTATTAAGTTTAGGTACCACTTTTGATTAATAAATATTGTAAAAATAGTAAAATTGATCATATCACTATAAAATTTATATTTTGAAAATCTAGACAGTAAGTGCTCTAATGGGTTTTTATTTCGTCAAAAAATTTGAGTAGGAAGACCCTCAAAAAATAATGGCAAGACAGAATTCTAGTATTCAAATGTCTTAGCCATTATTTTGGAGGTCCAAGCATAAATTTGGTCCCACCAAGCCTGTCCTGAACTGAAATCCAATGAAAAGGGTGGTCTTGTAAATTCTAAATTTAAAAAATGGGCACACGTTTAAAAACTTGTACCTGTTTCTTAAATATAATAAATCGACAAAGAAAAATACGTTTCTTAAAAAAAATTAAAAAACAGGCACCCGTTTTGAAAAAAAATGGGCACCCATTTTTTAAATTTTAGATCGGGTGTCCAAGCCTAAGACGGGTGCCCATTTCTAGCGGCATTTTTCAAGTCCACAAGACTTCCGCCGAATTGGCACCCAACTTCTTGCACTTACCCTTCTATCCATTTGAAGATTGAACGTATGTGTATGAATAGTGAAAATTGGTATAGTAAAATTTCTTAATATTTATCAATTTGGATGTTTGTTCCATGCCTTCTTGTGTAATTGAGGAATCAATGATCTTTTTGTGTCCATTGAGACATGAGCAAATGTGTTTTATGGAGGTCAATTGTGATGAATGCATTGTTATTAATCATGTGACTGTGTTGAAATTTTCCTGTTCATGTAGAGCATGATGATCCTTGGGTGAAGTTGATGGGGATGGTTGGGAAGTGGCTTCCAATGCATCTTCAATCATGAGTAGTCACTTTGTTGGCCATTGGGAGTATGAAAAAAAAGTGGTTGAGATGAAATGTGACAAAGGAATATATGTGTGTGTGTGTGTGTGTGTGTGTGATGAAGGTCAAGGCAGGAGGATCCCCAATGGAGATGTCCTAGCCCCCAACCAATAACCACACAATGGAATATAAATAACAACACAGAGATTTATATCCACACAATGCAAATACTCATAATAGAATCAT
>MU227938.1:26969-37836 GCA_018584345.1 Thuja plicata | reverse complement strand
TACTTATACGGCCTGTAATAGGCACCAAATTCCTAAGCAAGGCCGAGCTCCTCCCAGACCATGCCGAGCAACCAAGACCATGCCAAGTTCCATTAAATACATCAAAACCAATTACCCAAGACCCAAGCAGGTCCACATAACTCTACCAAATCCCCCAAACATGAAAATAAGTCCACACAACTCCATCAAATCTCCCAAACATGTAGGATAGCCAACTACCCTGGGATGCTCCTGCATCAGTGTGTGTGTTCTCCTCTCATGCATAAGTGCTTGGTTTGGTGTGGGATGAGTTGGGAAGATGATATTATCCATGAGAGATAGAATATGGTTAGTGGGCTCCTTGTCTACATGGAGGAATACCTATTTTGTGTGTGCTATTAGGGCAGCACAATGATAGTTCCCTATTGATCCCCCTATGATCTAGCTTGATAGTATATTGAGTAGCACCCATGATTTAATGCATTATATGAGTATATGATGGCTTAATATATGGTCATGTGAATGATGTATTTACTCTTTGATTGGTGTGTGTGTGTGTGTGTAAGCTTACTTCCCAAGTATTTTATATGCTTGTGTATTTGGGTTGTGTTTTCATCTTGGTGGGGTAGTCCAGCAAGTGCCACATGGTCGAGTGGCATGTTGAACCACCATTGGGGACCATAATTTTGGCATCATACTTCATCTTTATTACCTTCTTCCTCTTCTTCTCTCTTTCTCTTTTGTACTCGATTTATGTTATATCATTCTTATGTATTTATTTGTAGGACGCATGTCCTATGCAATACATCTTTACATATAAAATGAAAATTTATTAGATAGATAGATAGATCGATCAATCGATTTCATGTTATTTTCAATTACTCTTAATACAAATGATGGATATGACGGTGAAGAGAGGTGTCTGGCATCATGCTTTCCTCATACATTAATGGAGGTGAGGGTGACGACAGGAATAGACCAGCTATCATCAAGAACAACTTCTCCCTCCTTGTCCTTCTCTTGTTCTCAGTAGACGACGTGGTAGTTGAGTATTGGCCTCGCAAGAGCCGACCAATGGGGGCACTTTTACTTTATTATGTTCATTTCCCTCATGCATTTTTAAGCATATTATCCCTGTCCTCGATATATCTGTGCTTTCTTGGATTTTTCGGCACCTTCAGAGATATTTTGCATTGTTATTGATGATACTGCAGCATTCAAATAAAAGACAACCTTCTATTTAATTTGTGTGGCTTCAAAGCTTTGAATCGTACTGGCGAGACGTCACGGACAAGGTTGCCCATCAAAGTTCTTTATTTTACGTATCTTCTCACAGATTTGACTGTGAAATCTGACTATTACCACTCTAACCTCCTACGGAAATGGGACCGTAATGAACTCCACATAATTTCACACTCCAAATATATGATTTGTATGTTTACATGAGTTGGGTATTTCTCGGACTTCCAGATTTTGCTATTTTTGATTGCGTCCACTGGTTATCAACTTATCTGTGAAAAGGCGAAAGAGAAATGGATAGTTCGGAAGTAGTGGGAGAAGCAGAGAAAGATCCGTCACAGGAATTCAGTTTAGTGAGAGAATTGGCGCAGGGTCATATGAGTAGAGTCTTTCTGGCTTTGCATCGCATGACCAAAGAGCTCTACGCTGTGAAAGTCATGCGAAAGCCCACTCTCTCTAACAAAGTGAGCGCCTCTAAATTGGCGTTAAGAGAGAAAGATATCCTCTCCACTTTAGATCATCCATTCCTTCCTTCCCTCTTTACTCACTTTGAGTCTCATAATTACACCTTTCTCGCTACCAAATATTGCTGTGGGGGAGATATGAGCGTGCTGTGTCTTAGGCAGCCCAATCAAACATTTTCTGTATCTGCCACAAGGTAAGTGTCCATTCTGTTCTATACTTAGATAATCTTCTGTATTTCTGAATAAACAGAGCTTCTGAATTCAGCTGTGTAGGGTTTTTTTAATCAACATTTATGATTAAATTCATTGATCCATCATCAGAATAAGAGTGCGGCTGACAGACAGTAAAAAGGTTGAGCTTCTGAGAGAAAGTAGAAGGATTGCAATCTTCCTACTTTCTCTCTGCAGCTTTCTTATTCTTATGATACATCAATGAGTTTGATCCGAAACATTGATACAAAAGTCTACATAACTAAATCCAAAAGTCCTATTTATTCATAACTATGAACTGTAAAAAAATCTAATATCTCAAAAAACAAAATTGTTTCTTTAAATGTTCATTCTATTGTGTACTCATCTATCCACCAAACAATAGTGATAAACTGAAAATTCCATTAACATCCATGGATTTTAACTGTTTTTGAACAGGTTAAGCTTAGTTAGGTGTCATCTATTTGATTTCTTATAGCAGAGTTGTCAGTTGGCTGTCGACATTTAGGAGTGTACTAGAAATGCGTCGATTTCATTTCAGCACATTATCCTAGTCTCTAAGATGGTTTTGCCACCACTCCAAGTCATCCTCCTTTCATGTTTAGATTTGATTGCATTGTAGACCTATATATACTCGGCTTCTCCATTAAAAGAATAGTCCACTTCAACTCACAATTTGTTTAGTGCTTCATCTTATCTCTTTAGATTCGGGAAGTTATATGATAAATAGTAGTGATAAACTGAAAATTCCATTAGAACACATGGATTTTAATTATTTTTTGAACAGGTTCTATGCTGCAGAAGTGGTTGTTGCGCTGGAATATCTTCACAAGCAGGGGATCGTGTACAGAGATCTGAAGCCACAAAACATACTTCTCCAAGATAGCGGCCACATAATGCTTACTGATTTCGATCTTTCCCTCCGTCTCTCTTCCATTCACCACAAACAAGCCGAGAAGCTTCTTTCCAAAGATTCTGACGAGCGTAGCTCTCAAGGGTCGCATTCATTTGTGGGAACGAAGGAATACATGGCGCCGGAGATTGTGTGGAGCACTGGACACGCTTTTCCGGTAGACTGGTGGTCGCTCGGGATTCTCCTCTACCAGATGCTATATGGCCGGACTCCCTTCGGCGGGGCGAACAGAAGGGAAACTTTTTATAACATTCTCTGCAAAGATCCGTTCTTTACTGGACCGTCTTCCGCAGTGCAAGATCTGATCGAGAAGCTTCTGGTGAAGGATCCCTCCAGAAGGTTGGGAAGTGCCAGAGGAGCTGAAGAAGTTAAAACACATTGCTTCTTCCACGGCCTTCGCTGGGATGACTTGGAGTTCATCTCCAGGCCTCCATTAATCCCCTCTAATTTTGCTTCCGACAGCTGCTCTGTTTCTTCACAGCAGCGTCATTTGATGCAGAATGAGGATTTCAGTGACGATTCTCTCAACCCAAAAGGTTCCATTTTCGAGTATTTTTAATTCCCCTCTGTTCTCAAATATCGACCACAGATAGGGTAGCATTAAAAACATAGACCTAGCAGAAGTTGTCAGTCCCACCGTACCAAATATTCTTCCTTGTTCAAAGTAAGGCCCCTTTTGTTTCGCAGAATTGGAAGTGACACTTCCCCTTTTTGTGAATCTGACATTTGTTTCTCTAAATTGCAATTCCGGATTCGTCAAGCAAAACCGGGTTTAGACACCAAAATGAGTGGCATCATCTTCCCATTGAATAGGTGGAATTAGAAATCATATCCTGATTTTGCGATAATAAGGTTTTGAGTCAAATTCCAATTCCCCAAGATGCAAAACCGGGATTTCAAAACCTGGTTTTGTGATAATAAGGTTTTGAGTCAAATTCCAATTCCCCAAACAAACGGGGCCTAATAAAGAGGCTCAAATAACACCAACCTCTCTTCAGTGCAAATTTACACCTTACAAGTTTATTGTTTGAGCTTCTTTACTTTGTATGTGATTGTTGGTTTGTTATTCTACACCTGCTATAAACATGTTGTGATATGTCTGCCACCAATAGAATACACTATCTATATTTTTAAATGAAAATTCTATTTATGTTTTGTGTGATTTAGAGTTCGTATGGTGTAAATAAATATAAAGATTATATTTTACAAGGTTTGAAAGAGTTAGTCTAATGTTATTAGTCTATTAATAAAACTTCTTATTTTCTTCTTAAATTTGATGGTTATTTACATATAAAATTATTAATATTCAATAATCAACATAATATTTATAAAATAAGAAGTACATAATAAAATGAATTTTTAAATGTAGATACATTAAATTTTTGTGGTCCTCTAATAAATAAAATAAAGGCTCCACATTGATATCTTCTAATATTTTATTCACTAGTAAAACACACTAGTTATAAAAATATTATCATTATTAGTAAATAGAAACTCTTAAATAATACATTACAATAGTTACGACGTGCAAAAAAAAGTTGTATTATACTTACTATAATACAAGTTTTATCTATGTGTCACCAATTAAATATATTATCAATCGTTTTAAAAAGATTCTTGATTTATGCTTCATATGTTTATTTGAAACTCATTAAGATGTAAATAGGAATATAGAGACATTTAGAATGGTAATAGAAAGTGGAGCACAATGGTATGAATCTTTTTTATTTAGAAGCGTTACTATAGATATCTTCAATACATCTATCTAAAGGAATGTTGTATATGTTAAATTGGAACTATTTGATTTTAATTTTGACGCTAAAGAAACATAAATTTTACATTGTTATTACTTTTCATAACTTGTCTTTCATTTAAAAATTCGCCATTTGATAATTCTACTTTTTAGACTCAATTATTTACATCTTATTTTTTAAATTTATATTTGATCTTCTTATTATTATTTAGTTGAAATTATATTAAATATATTTTTAAAGGGATTAATAATCATTTTAAAAATATTTATTGATAAATTTTAATCAACGGATTAGCTCTAAATTTTTTATTTTTCTCCTATTTAATAATTTAATTTTTTATATATCTATCTAAAAATTATAATTTTGATATTTGCATATCTATTTGTTTTTATAAAGTGTTTATGTTAGAAATAATATGTTTATCATTCAATTTAAGGGGTGCCCATAATGAAGATATGTTATGCCTGACTACTCTAACATTGATTTGACCTATCCTACCATCCTTTATTGTTGGTTGGAAAACATATCATCGTTTCTGTTTAGATCTAGCCCAACCTACTTTATCTTGATAGAAACTACATCAACATGTTATTATATCTTATTTTTAATTCTTGGGCAAGATTTGGCCTCTATATTTTTTCGTAGTGGCATCATCAATCCATTTACATCTTGATGGTCATAAAATAAATCCATAACCTAATATTTAATTCTTCCTACTTCATGTTATATGTCATGGATCCTCAAGCTAGTTGGTATCATTAGGATAAAAATTATCCTAAGGAAATGAATATTTGTATAATTCTGTTCAACATGATACTATTTATCTTAGTGTTAATATGTTTATTAATTGGTAGCATACTTAAAAATGATAGTAACCATGTTCCTTTCATGGGTACATTACATGATTCAAGCACATGTTAAGATGAAGAAGAAGAAGAGGAAATAAAAGATAAATGACTGTGATATTTCATATATATTTTATAGAATTGTACATACACATAATTTTTTCAATTTGTTTACTCTAGTGTATTGTTTCACCTAGTTGCATAAAATATAAGGTTGGAAATTATCTATTTTACAATCTCTAATTTAATTTTTATCATCCATTCTTGTAGGTGTATTTTATAGCTTACTTTCCACTTTTATGAAATTATAAAGGTTAATAGATTAATTTACAAAAATCACTAATATTTTCTTGACCTATAAAACCTACCACATCAGTTTTGGACCCAAACTTAAAAAGGACATTTGCCTACCAAAAACACTAGTGACTTGGACCCTTACACACACTTCAATGTTTTTATTTAGATTAAAACTTTGTCAACTTAAAATCTAAAGTTCCTAAATCCCCAATTTTTAAGTTTTCCAAAACAGAAATCTAATATTCATTTGAACACAGATATGAAATAAAGTCATGTTGAGTTTTAATTGAAGGATTTCAGACATGAAACACTCTTTCAACTAGGTTTTATTCTATTTTTTATTTTCATGAGGTTTTTGAGTTCTATCTTTGAAATATTATGAAGAAGCCTCCCTTGTTTCATTTCCTTGATCTATTTATAGCTAAGTATATTGGTCCTCTAACCTTCATTTCTTTCCTATTATGTTCTCATTATCTTCCCAAATTCACTTTCAAAGAAATCATAAAATCCTCGATCAATTATGTTTCATCACCCCTTATTTCCTCCTACATATAAAATTTATTCATAAGAACCTTTATTTGTTCTCCTTAAATTAGTCCACTTGCATACATCACCATTTTCCTTCCATCAATTTCACAAAACAATATAGACAGCTTTATTTTTTATGCCTTTTCTCCTTATGTGTAAACCTGTGCATATGTCACTCATAATCAATAGGCTCTTCAAACACTAAAAAATATCATCCAAAGGATTAACTACAGTAGTTCCTAAATAGTTCTGAACCTAAATTTTTTTTTATCTTACACCACTTTGGAAATATTAAAAAAAATTATATATGAAATTTATGAGGACTATGCAAGTAGATTAGAGGTAAAAATATAGGGGTGAGGAAGTTCTAAAAGTTTCATAATTCTAGTAGAGACATAATCTAGCACTCTTATATTACCAATGACATTGAGGAGTGCCCAAAACTTACTAATAACCCACAGGACCTCTTGAAAATTAGAAATGATTTATAAGACTTCCTATATCCAACACTAGAAACCTATAGAAGCATCTAAGTCAAATATTAGTGTATGTTCTAATTTATCTCTTATCAATTTTTTTTTTGATATTTTAGGGATGCAAATTTTCTATCTTTCCTCTTTATTTTACAAGTTCATGTCCCATTTTTTTACACTAATTTTATCTAATTAGTAAATTTGAAAATATTTTTGCTTTCTATTGTATTATTATAACATGCTTTAATATTTAAGTTAAATAATATTAATGTATTAAAGAAAATAAATCCTTGCTTAATAGAACTTTCAATTTTTCAAACAATAACAACCTTTGGTTTTCAAATTTGTTCTTTCAACACTACTACAATTGTGTTCTTTAACTTCATTTCTCTCTAAGAGTAGGGCTCTTGTAGCTATGCCCCCACCCACAACACGCCCCTACCCCCGTCCCTGTCCCCTCCCCATCCACCTTTTTGTTCTAGGTTTCATATGATTAGTGGTTATATGGTATAGGTAAAAATAAGAAAAACTAATTCTTGTTATCTTAGATTATTAAAATATATTAATTCACTTAATTAATCTAATATTTAATAATCAAGTAACAATATATATTAACGTTTTGATTCAACTAAGTAAAAGAATGTAATGTTTTGAATAAAGGTAAAAACAGGTTTTGAAGGGGCCCCGAAACCCTTTACAAACAGATTTTGAGGGGGATCTGGAACCCAACTAAAAAGAAACGCTGCAAAGGAATAAAACACAAAGATAACCAGCAGCCCAACACCAACCAAGTAGCCCAAAAAGAAGCACTAGAAATCCAACTGCTCAGAACCCAGCGAAGAAGACCAAAGCCTTACATCAAAAAGAGTTTACTAGGTTTTACGGCTCCCCAAACCATTCTCCAAGATTTTGACATGGCATCCAGAGCCATCAGGACCAACCAGGATAGTACCCCCAATAGAAAGGAAAAAAAAAGGAAACAGTCACCACTAGAGGATAGACCAGTCCCAAAACCTACTTCCACCTTTAAACAAAAACACCCAGCTTCCAAGACGAGCCCTTGAAAATTATCAACAACAAACTACTACCAGTAACCAGCAAAAAGAAAGCACAACAAAACACAAAAGGAGAGTTACAAAAGACTCCCTCACCCACAACAGTAAAATAATGTAATGTTAATGTTATATTAGAACTAGAAATATAAATTAGAGAAAGCATGTCTAATTCAATTGTTTAAAAATATGTGACTCAAAGGTTCTTGTAGACACGTCAATATATTCCTAATATACCCAAGTATTCTAATCGACCACCTAGTTAGGTTATCTAGTTACTTAATGTCCCCATCTAATTATATAATTTTTATTTACAAAATATACCTAAAACCATTAAATGCAAATGCATGGCCTTACACCTATTTCGTCGCTTAGAAAATGAGTTTTTGGAATGTATCAAAAAAACTTGATTATGTAATTCAATTATAATCCAATCCATAATCTACATATATTAGTGTGTGTCTAAACCAACTATGTTGCATAGGCAACAATGCTATTCAATATAGTGGCTCACATGTATTTAGAAACAATTTTTTTTTTACCAACTATATATGATATGGATGCAGACATGATAGAGATAATGCATTGTGTCAAGAGAATGACCACTTCCTTAGAGATCATTAAGTGGTTAAGCATAACTTGAATCCATTTGATCTTTACGTCTTTCCATATAAAATAAAAATTTATCAAATATGTATATATAAAACTTATTATAGATCACGTTATTTTCAATTACTCTTCTAATTTATACAAATGATATACCATCACAACTACATTATCTCTTACTTTTTTATGAATAAATGTGTTGTATCTATTAATTAATTATAGTCACACATTCACAAAAAAAGAAACAAGGAAAAAAAGGTCACTCTTCAAAGTCACTCAAGTAGTGCCCAAAAAGCATAAAAACAGTCACCCCAACAGAACTCGAAAAGCAAACGAATAGTCACACAGGTAGAGTGTATAAAGATAATAAGAAAACATAACAATAAGTTACTTAAGCGACAAGAGAAACATTGTATGACAGTGAAGAGGGGTCTCTCTCTTCCTGCTTTCCCCATACATTAATGGAGTTGAGGGTGACATCAGGTATAGACCACCCCTCAACGACAACAACTTTGCCCTCCTTGTCCTTATGTTCAGTTGAGTAGGTGAAATAGGCAGAGCCAATCTAGATGCCACTGAGAAAAGTCTAGTCAATTACTGCCTCCACTAGAAGTTGGCCAACTACTAACACTATCAAAAGATAACTTCACACCCCCAAAAGCCAACTCAGAAGAAAAACATTTGGACAAAAAGAAGGTAGATTGTTCCTTAGCCAAACCACTCCCACCACCATATTAGTAGTCGGGAGCCTAGGACCTTGGGGTTTGAGAGCACCAAACATAAGAACTCTAGCCACACTAGTGACCATGAGCTAGGAATGGGTCGCAGTAGGTAGAACTATCCAAAGGGACTCTTGCAACATTAAAATGATTACACACCTTACTAAATTTTTAATATTTTTTTTCAATTAATAAATCTTAATTCAAAATGCCAATAAAGAAAAATCTCTTCTATCATTGACTGTTTTTGTATTTTTATACCGTAGACGTTTTCTATATTAAATATACAACCTATTTTAAAAAATAGGAAAAGAAAGGAAAGGTTCGTTTATAGTCCACTATTTTAGTCATATGTTTTTGGGTCTACATATGGTGACAGCAATATGGGACTACCGTGCAAGAGGCATCCACTACGCTACAAACGAGGCGTATATACCCCATCGAGAGTGAGATTTGAACTTGTGACCTCCCATTTAAGACTACAAATTCTCCACCACTAACTATCCAATTGACAATGTGGTAGTTGAGCATTTGGACTCCAAAGAGCCGACTAATGCTCCACTTTTACTTTATTATGCTCACTCCTCTCGTGCATTTTTAAGTACGTCCATTCGCATATTATTCCTGTTCTCGAGATACATGTGCCTCTGAAACTATTCTCATTGCGCGTACGCCCAAGGCCATTCTTGGATTATTCGGCACCTTCTGAGCTATTTTGCAATGTTATTGATGCTTACAAATGGAAAACAACCTTCTATTTATTTGTGTGGCTTCAAAGCTCTGAATCGTACTGGCGAGACGTCACGGACCAACTGGCCCAACAAACTTCTTTATTTTACGTATCTTCACACAGATTTCACAGTGCAAAGATCCGATCCGATCTTTACAAAGATCCGTTCTTTAGTGGACCGTCTTCAGCAGTGCAAGATCTGATCGAGAAGCTTCTGGTGAAGGAGCCCTCCAGAAGATTGGGAACTGCCAGAGGAGCTGATGAAGTTAAAACACACTCCTCCTTCCACGGCCTTCGCTGGGATGACTTGGAGTTCGTCTCCAGGTCTCCATTAATTCCCTCTAATTTCGCTTCTGACAACTGCTCTGTTTCTTCACAGCAGCGTCATTTGATGCAGAATGAGAATTTCAGTGACGATTCTGTCGACCCACAAGGTTCCGTTTTCGAGTATTTTTAATTCCCCTCTGTTCTCAAATATAATATGGACCACAGATAGGGTAGCATTAAAGACATAGACATAGCAGAAGTTGTCAGTCCCACCGTACCAGATATTCTTCCTTGTTCAAAGTAGTTCCCCTTACAGGCTCAAATAACCCCAACCTTTCTTCAATGAATATTTAGGGTAGCATTAAAGACATAGACATAGCATAAGTTGTCAGTCCCACCGTACCAGATATTCTTCCTTGTTCAAAGTAATTCCCCTTAAGGCTCAAATAACCCCAACCTTTCTTCAATGAATATTTACACCTTACAAGTCAAATAAAGTTGTTGATGTGTTCGCTATGTCCGTTTGTTTCCAAGAATATGACAGGTATTGGTATTAGTATTGGCATTAGCATCTTCTGGATAATGCCAAATTCCATGTTTGGGTCCTTGGAAAAAAATGGAATTGGAATTCTGAAATTCTCATTTTGCCCCGAAAATAGGAATATCATCTTCCACCTAAATAGGTGGAATTGGAATTTCAAATTCCAATTCCAATTTTTACAAAAGCAAATTTAATATTTCATGGGATCTGTGACTATAAAGATGTATATTCTATTGCTATAAGGATATAT
>MU227937.1:839104-862372 GCA_018584345.1 Thuja plicata | reverse complement strand
CATAAAGACACCATCTTCACATGGGATGAGGAGTGTGACAAAGCCTTTTCATTGTTGAAAACATACTTGATGAATCCTCCTATCTTAATGTCACCAATTTAAGGGAAACCTTTATTACTCTACATTTGAGCAATGGAAAAATCTTTAGGAGTCTTATTGGCACAAGAGGATGATGAAGGGAAAGAAAGAGCTATCTACTTATTGAGTAGAACCTTGATCAAATATGAATTAAATTATAGATTCATGGAAAGGGCTTGCCTAGAAGTGGTATTTTCCTCTCAAAGGTTAAGACACTATATATTTTTTCATAAGGTGAAACTCATAGCTAAAATTGATCCCTTGAAATACTTACTTAGCAAAACAGCTTTAACTGGAAGGATTGCGAAGTGGGTCATGGTACTTAGTGAATTCGACATTGAATATGTTGATAGGAAAGTGATCAAAGGTCAAGTTATAGCTGATCAATTGGCTGAATATCCTCAAGAATCTATACATCCTATACAAGTGGAATTCCTAGATTCTACAATTGTGAATGTCGAAGCTAAGACATGGACTTTATACTTTGATGGATCCTATACCCAAAATGGCAGTGGAGCAGGCATTCTTTTGATTACACCAGAAGGTTACACAATTCCAAAATCTTACAAGTTATTGTTCCCTTGCACCAATAACATAGCAGAGTATGAAGCTTTGGTCATAGGAATCAAGACAACCTTGGAATGGAATGTCAAAGAATTGCAAGTCTATGGGGACTCTCAATTAGTCATTAATCAAGTTAATGATGAGTATAATACTAAGGATGAAAAACTATTGCCTTACAAGAACTTGGTGGACAACTGGAAGAATTACTTTGCTTTTATTACTTTTATACAAATTCCAAGAGACAAGAATAGAGCACCCGATGCAATTGCTACTTTGGCATCTTTACTTCAGCTACCCGATCAAAATGAAAAGTATGAGTTTTTGGTGGAAGAATTGGTGAAACCAATATTTGACCTACCTGAGACCCAAATTATTGCCCTTTTACATGGACATGACTCTCTATGGTATGGACCTAACTATGCTTACCTCAAAAATCAAACCCTACCTATAGACCAAACCCGCGCTCAAAAGTGAAATTTCATAAGGCAAGAAGCCCATTATACTATCCTTTCTGAGACATTGTATCATAAAGGTCTTGACGGAATTCTCCTTAGATGTCTAGAGGAAGATGAATCAAAATTATCTTTAAAAGATGTCCATGAGGGGATATTTTGGTCACATTCAAATGGTTTAAACCTAGCTAAGAAAATCTTACGTATGGAGTAATTTTGGAAAACGTTAGAAATAGATGCTTGTAAATATGTTAAAGTTTGCAAGAAATGTCAATACCATGGAAACTTGATTCATGCACCAAGACAAGAATTAAACCCTTTTGTCACACCATGGCCATTCTATCAATGGGGTTTTGATTTGATTGGCATGATTTATCCACCTTCTTCAAATGGACACAAGTATATAACCACAGCGATAGAATACTTTACTAAATGGGTTGAAGCTGTCCCTTTATCAACTGCAATAGGAAAACAAATTTCCATGTTTATCCTAAATCATATCATTTGTAGATATGGCATTCCTCATGCCATCATTATGGATAATGGAAAATAGTTTAAGAGCAAAGATATTGATGAACTTTGTGACACATTCCACATTACACATCACTCTTCATCCATTTACTATCCCCAAGGTAATGGACAAGCATAAGCTACCAACAAGAATATCCTAAAAATCCTTAAGAGATTAGTTGGAAAATCAGGAAAGGATTGACACCTTCAGATCAATCTAGCATTATGGGCCTATAGGAATAGTATTCGAACCCCGACAGGAGATACACCTTTTTCTTTAGTTTATGGGACCAAAGTTGTTCTCCCTTTAGAAGTTAAAAAACTATCCCTTAGAGTTTAATTGCATGGATTAATAATCGATGAGGATTATAGAGTTTCCTGCCTTAAACAATTGGAATTGTTGGAGGAACATCAAACTCAAGCCTATGATCATTTGAAAGTGTATCAAAATTAAATTTCTAGGAACTATAACAAACATATCAAGCCAAGAAACTTTCAAATAGGAGATCTAGTACTAAGAGAAAATCCAAAAAATCAAGCTGACAGAGAAAAGAAAGGGAAGTGGGAAGCAAATTTGCTTGGTCCTTTTGTCACTATTTCTTCATTTGGGACAGGTGATGAATTGCTAGAACCTATCAATAGCATTCATCTTAAGAGGTTCCACACCTGATTCAGAGGAATGAGTATCAGAATAAAGAGTATAAGTTCAAGAGTATCAGATGAGTCAAGCATCACCCTTGTACATGAGAAAATTCAAAAAATACCAAAAAAAGGAGAAAAGATCAAAAATACCAAAAAATTAGAAATTCCAAAAAAACCAAAAAACATTTGATAAAGAAAAAAGTGCCTTGGTGAAAACCTAGCAATAAGCACCTTGGTACAAAAAAAAGAGAAAAAGAGAAAAAGAGCAATAATCCCAAGAGGTGAAAACCTAGAAACAGGCACCTTTTGTCCCTTAGGTGTTTCCTAGTTACATTTGTACATATTGCAGTTTCCTCATCTCACTTGTCCATATCCTCATTGCATCCGTCATTTGTGCATTTCCCTAATAAAGTCTCAGGGCTGCATTTTTTTTGCATTCCAAGTTTAGTTGCCCTAAGTTTCACATTTATCACTTGGGGGTACACATCATAGATTTTGGTACCAACTAGATTCAATAGTGCAACATTGCAGTCACACATCAGAAGCATATTTTCAGATTCAGGAGAAACATTTTGGGACCTTTGATGAATATCATTGTTCAACCCTAAATAGTTTGATCACATAACATGATCCTTGAATCTCATTGACTTATTTTATCAGGATTAAAAATTTGACACACCCTAAATGATCAGATTGTCTAGAATTCTTATTTGAAAATCTTGATACATTGTGCAAACACTTGAAATTTTTGATGAGTTTTTCATTGACTTTTTTGAGTCATGTCCTTTTTAGCTAATCAATGATGTTTCGACTAGATTGGCCATGATAAGGGACATGATGTTTTCTTAAGCTTTTGAGTGACTGTTTTGAGGAAGATTCTTTAACTTGTGTGAATAAGTCTAAGGACATGGTCATCAAAGAACCATAGAGGACATTCATATAGGATGAAGGGTTAACCTTTGTTTTTTTACACAAAAGGATACCTTGGTTATTTAGATTTTCCATATCTTAATACCAACATCCACTTGCAACATTGAATCTGATTAAACCAGTATTCATACTCCCATAGTTGGCCATCCAACTAGTGAGGGTTGTACTTGGTTTTGTAGAAAGGGTTACCACACATGGGAAAGTCATATTCATATTCTTATGGTCGCAGTGGCACCAGTAAGGATTGTATCAATTCCTAGTTCCACAATGCTCTATGATGAAAATATATCTTTGTTTGCATTCCTTTCATAAACCTCAAGGACAATTAGTTCCATTGCATTCTGCATGTTAGATTAATTTCATTCATGTTAGATTAATTGCATTTTTTACATTATATTTAATTGCATTTGCATGTTAGATTAGTTGCATGTTGCTTTTTGGCTTAAATGCGTTCTTCAAAGCTTAGTTCTCAAGTGGCTTGTCTTTCTAGCATTTTTCCAAGTTCAAGGGGGGATTAAAGTTGACAACACTTCATCAAATTTACCAGTTCCAAGTCACTCAAAATGAGATTTTCCTTTGCATTCATTATCATTAATCATTATTCATTATATCTTCATGTCAAGTGAAAATCAAGAAAAAGATACATTAATCATTATTCATTATCCATACGATCATTTAGAACTGCATATCATAAATTAAATTGCATACATCAAAAAACATAAAAAGATAGATCCATTTCATTTATCATAAGTACTAAGTATTGCATTCATTGCATTGCATAATCCATACATGGTTAAAATGGACAAGCATATAGAGATAAATTGCATTCACATCATTTGTGTCCATTTATCTATGTCCTACTCTAAGACATTTGTATCCATAGCACAATAGAAATAAATGCATCATAGAAACATATAGACATGCATAAAAGGAAATCTCATGACATCATCAAGGGAGGAATCAAAGATACATCAATACAATGGTCCATACATCAAAGTCCTGATCAAAATATATATATGATACAATGCTATACATCTTGGATCAATATCTGTCTCATGACCCAGCAGGGGCACTTGATCCATCTCCAGCTAAACCTATGCCTGAACCCCTTGCACCATCGGGATCCCTATCACCTGCTCTATCCTATGCACCAGGAGGTGCCTGACTATTGCTCGCACTGGTCGGTAACTAAGCCAGAGTAGCAAGAAACTACTGCCATGGTTGTGACCTGATCTAATCTCGCTGTAACCACAGTCATCCCAGCCTGTAACCCCTGAACATCCTGCACTATATCATATGAAACTGGAGGCACTGGAGGTGTCTGTGATGCTGGCAAAGCCTATGGTGCTTGAGGTGCTAAGGGTACCTACTGTATAACCTGTGTTGTGCTGACTTGTGGGTCCACCTGTGGTATCTGTCTCTGCCCAGGAACCTGTCTAGCCACCTCGACCCATCTATGCCTATGCCTGGCCCAATCTGCATCCACTCTTAAAGGAGCCTGACCCTGAGGCACCTGTCCACCTACTTGCCTCTTCCTAGGCTTCCTAAACCCACCACCTCAGCCTCTCGCATGCCCTCCTCTCATCCAGGGCCCAACTTCTCTCTTTACCCATGGCAATCTAGGTGCCTTCTGAACTCTGCGCTGGCATGGTCTACCACCATCATCCCCATCATCTCCACCATCACCATCATCATTAGAGAGCTCATCAACATCAGGGATAGGCTCTGTCAAATCCATGAATCTCATGAATCAATGTCATAGAAACCACTCTCGGTACTCTGCTGACATCCCCGCATCTTCCACTTGTGGCACCAGATCCCAAACACCATATCCCAATTGATCTATCTGTAGATAGGCTGACTGGTAATCAGCCTATGCTCCCCACATTGACCTCTTAGCTTGTACCTGGGCATATAGTGCCATACCCTGTGGCATATCCTACATCCGGCTGAACTGGCGTAGCACTCTCCCACAACAAAATCTCTCAATAACCAATGGTGATCAGCCTATCATCCATCAAGGTGAAAACATATAGGGTAACTCATCATCATCCTCTCACCACCTCTCGCACTGTAGATATGGCCTCCATACCACTTGATCAATATCATCAATCATGCATCTCCAAAAAATCAACCTTGCCCAAATAATGCTGGACAACCATGCCATCATACAGAAATGCATAAGGCTAACCACGAGCCCACACTCATGTTGAGACTGGCCTAGTAATTGGGATATGCTCCCATGTCCATAACTGTAATAATACTGCACCTGTAGAAATAGCTACACTGTGCCAATATACAATCTCATGCAAATAATGATACAACTATGCCAACACACAGGAACCTCAATCCAATCTCCATTGATGAGAAATCAGGTCCTCTATAATCTGGCCCCATCCGACCACAAAACCATGACCTCTCCTATTTGGCAATAATAATCCCCCTATCATAGCTCCTAATAATGCTAGTAGGGTGGGAAATGAGGTAAACTATGCCCAAGTAATACAATCATCAATGATGTTGTTTTCTCAAAACACCCATCTTCATACACTGCTATCATAATACACCCGCTCTCTATGAGTCAGGATCCTCAATAGTCTATATACATCCTCTGGTGTAATAGTCATCTCACCTAGAGGTAAATGAAAGGTATTATAGTCAGAGTGCCATTGCTCTGCCATAGTTGTCAACAAACCTTGGTTCAACTAAAACTGAGCGAGATCTAATAGGAAACTCAATCCACAAGCCTCAATGGTACACCACTCAGGAGGCGCAAGCTGATCTACCAGATCAAATATCCATAATGCTACACCTCACATTTTGAAACAAAGTGCATCATGTTAGTTTTTCTCTTGATGAACCATTCTAAGTCAATCACAAAATATTAAATCTATCTTTGCTCTAACTTGAGCGTATCAACTTATTGCTCCTAACCTCTATACCGTGAGACACAAGGACAATTTTTAATCATTTTTAATCATATCTGATTGGCCTATCAAACATTCATCATTATGACTTTTCTAACATCTTAAACACTACATGACATTCTAGATGAACATTTTATAGCTTGGAACATAATTGAATCATCTAGAAGATAAATCAAACTAAGTTCATCTATTTTCCTATAACCAACTTTCAACTTTATGGTAGGTGGCACTTAACTGAGTGTACGTGGATTTTTAAGCTAAGTGGTTTTTTAATCTTTAAAAGTGGCTCTTTCCCATGTGGAGGCAACACTTTAAGAAATAGGTAGCCTTTTGTAGACTTATGTCGTGTTTCAAACATCATACGCGGCTTTTAAAACATGGTGTTTTCAGGCGGCGCATTTCATATTTAGGGTTGTAATTCTGACCTAACTCCTACGTGGCTAAGGATTGTGCGTATGCAACTTTTCACAGTGCGGATGCTTCTTTTTAGTACCCTACATGACATTTTACCTATCCTACACGGCATTTTGCTAATCATTTTCTAAAAACAATAAAAACATGCATTAAATGCAATTTTCAAAGCAATAAATGCACCAAGAGGATTCGAACCACTCACCGAAGGCCTGTAGTTAGGAGGTCTTTGATATCAGTGCGCTTGCTTGAACCTATGATCTCATATGGAAACCACCATCGTTATTATTTTTCAGAGGCTCAGAGAAAAATCTCAATAGTGAAAAGTGAAAATGAATAGTAATTTTGGGTTTTTCAACCTATTTAAGCTATTTCAACCAGTTTTCTGAGATTTTTGACCTAGTCAAACCTCATTTGCACATTCTTCTCTCTGGGGCATTTATTTGACATCTTTTCACATCATTGTTTATCAAAAATGCGATCATCTTGGATCTATCCTATTAGCATTATTTGTCAACAACTTTTACCTACGATCAATATGATTCCATTTCCAAGGGGGCATCATCATATCATCAAACTAGGATTTTGCATCATATCTTGTATCAAATCTGGGGCATTAAAATTTCAAACTTTATCAATCAGAGCATCATATCATCAGGGTTTCATATCAGGATTTCATATCAGGTTTTCATATCGGAATTTTCATATTAGGATTTTCATATCAGCTTTTCATATCAGCTCATTAGTATCAGCTCAATGATCAAGACAATCAAGCTTTCTTTGAATCATTGCACTTTGCACATCAATTCAAAGAGGGGCATTTGTAGACACCTAAAAATTCACCAGGTGTATCTCAAGCATTCCAAACTATAAATCTCAGCCAAATGCTTCAAAATATCAATGCAAAACAAATGGATCAAATCAAATGGACATTTATCAAATCAAATGGACATTTATCAAATCAAATGGACATTTATCAAATCAAATGGATAAAATTCAAATCAAATTAAAAGATCAAATAATCATGAAATCAAATAATTAAATTCAAGCCTAAAGGGATTAATAAAATTATGCAATTGATTTTTCAATTGTATAGTTCAAATAAAAAAGGACCAAATCCAACCCAATCACCCTTCCATGGCTAATTTAATTAAATGATGGATTTATTTAAATCCTAATATCTTTGAGACAACCAACCAGATTTCCCTCCATTTGAGAACACTACAAAGCTTTTGACTTAACCAAGCTTTGATCATGATCAACACACTCTACCCCCTACCCTTGGGAAAATGCTATAAATACAAGCCATTTGCTTTGTGTTTAGGATCCAAGAATTAAAGAGCAAAAGCATCCTTATTATAAGCACATTGAGAGCATATGAGGAGAATTTGAGAGCCTTTTTGAGAAAATTTTAGCATTTGCATTACATCTAGCATATCATGTTTAGGAGCATTTGTTATTTTCTCATATAATCTTGGAGCATTTTTGAGCATTTTGAGCATTCTAGATAGATTGGAACATTCATTTTTCATACATATCTCATTCTAGGATTGTCCTTGAGAGAGATTAATCCTGAGAGCTCTCTTAACAAAGCTTGGATAGAGAACCATGAGATGATATAGATTGTTTAGCTTTAATTCTTAGATTAGTTTTTTTTATCATTCCATAGAATTGTTGTTTTCAATCTTAATTTCATGAAGGTGTATTTTCTTACACACATACATAATTGTCCCTCTTTGAATAGAAAACCATTTTGGATCAAATATTTTGAAAACTCAATATGATATGTATCCATTAGTTTAGTGAAAATGTGATATGCTTCACCAAAGTCTGCATCTCCCGCATATATATCAATTAAGGCATCTATACCAATGATTGAAAGTTGGATTTCTTGTACCAAGGCTATCCTTCTACTTAAGACCTCTACAAACTTATTTTCTTGACCTTTTAGTGCTTGATTGTAAAGCTATAAGCTTGTAGTTTCTCCACCCACTTCAGGTGCCTATAACTTATTTTATAATGTCCATTCAAAAAGATTAAAGCATGGTTATCTGTATAAAAAAAAATTCTTTGGGAAGGAGATAGTGTCTCCACTTTTTCAAGGCTGGAACCATTGCATACAACTCGAGATCAGAGGTAGACAACTTCTTTTTTAGCATTATTCAATTTTATAAACAGAAAGCTATAGGCCTACTTTCTTGACTAAGCACTACATCTATTTCTAAATTACTTGCATTAGTTTCAATAGTAAGCAACTTGTCAAAATTAGGTAGAACTAGAATGGTAAATTGTGCCACTCTAGATTTGAGATACTCAAAAGATTTATTGGCTTATCCATTCCAAGAGAACTTTACCTTTTTACCCCTATTAATGGTATCTAATATAGGTGTACATATATGAGTGACTCTCTTTATGAACTTTCTATAAAAGGTTGATAGACAATGGAAAATCTTCACATCACTAGGTCTCTTGGGAAGTGGCCAATTGAGTATGGCTTCTACATTTTCAGGTTCCTTCTTAAGAGTGCCTTTTTAAATGAAAAAAACCACAAAATGTTAGTTCCTCCTACAAAAAAATACATTCATCCGAATGTATCATCAAGTTGTGTTCATGAAGCCTCCTCAATACTTGGTCTATGTGTTTCAAGTTCCCTTCCTTGCTCCTACTATAAATCAATATGTCATCCAAATACACAACAATTAATTCACAAATAAAATCAATAAAGACTTCATTTATAAGCCTCATAAAGGTTCTTGGTGCATTACTCAAGCCAAATAGGATGACAAACCATTAATACAGTTCCTCTATGGTTTTGATTTTTTTTCCATTCATCCCCAGGACTAATTCTAATATGATGATAGCCTGATCTAAGGTCTATCTTAGAGAAATAAGAATCACCTCCCAGTTTATCAAACAAGTCTTTAATTCTAGGAATAGGATACATATACTTTATTGTAATTTTTATCAATGCTATGGAATCCGTACAGAGCCTCCACTTTCCATCCTCCTTAGGATCCAACACTAATGGTACTACACATGGGCTTATACTTTTGTATGAGGCCTTTGTCAAGCAAATCTGCATCTTGCCTATAGATTTATGCATTTTGGGTTGGTGTCATCTTGTACGCAGCCTTATTGGATATGGATGATCCTAGTATCATGTCAATTTGGTAACTTATGTCCCTTATGGGTGGGAGGGTATTGGGAAATAACAAATACCCCTTGGTATGTATCCAACAACTTATGTACCTCCTCGGGAATCTACTTCTTTCCTTCTGCAACTTCTTTGTCCTTTGGTTTTAGGATCAAGGCATACACTATCTTTGATTCTTTAATGTCTTTTATGATCTATTTTCCCCATTCCAAGGTGGCTATGGTTTCATTTGACTTGTCACCCTTATCTTCCTTGAGAGGTTTCATAATGTATTTATGCCCGTCTTTTGTGATTCTGTATGTGTTGGAGTCTTTCCATCATGTTGGGTTTCTATGTCAAATTCCAATATTGACAAACGAGCTCCTCCTTCTTCATCATCCTAGAAACATAAAGAACCCTACCCCTAATTTCATTTTCCAAGGGCCATGTGAATCCCATGGTTGATTTTCAAGTCAGGAAAACATCTTTGCAAGACCCTAATGAAGTGAAGGTTTCTAGTCCATTCTTAACAAAATAATAGATTTCTTCCTTTATCTTCCACCAAAATAAGTGAGACCAATTGCATTGGAGACAAAAAAAAATATACCACCCAACCATGGAGAAAAAACACCTTCCAATCACAATGTAGTCATAAAATATGACAATCAGAGATAGTTTCCAGAAAATAGTAATTTTATTTCAATTTTGCCACCATTTTCTATATACTTGAACAACCTCTTCACATTAAAAATTAATATACACATATCCCTGTAATATAATTTCCAACGTCCATAACCAATTTTCAAATCTTGGAGCCATTTTGGGGTAGTTATGACAATTTTGCAAGTAAAATTGCAAAATTTGTTGAGAAACTTTTGTAATTTTGACAACCATTATTGCAAAGTATTTCAATATTTTTCCCTAGGACGTATTAGGACCTTAGATGGTTTAGGTACATGCAAATCCATCCTAACAAATCAAAAATAACCTAAAAACAACACTTTTGACCTTTGACTAAGTTTTTCCCCAAGGTTTATAATAATACCTTGTGGTAACTAGTCTTATAACTGGTCCTTATAACAAAGAAAGGGTCCCAAGGACCACAAAACAACCTACATCTACTTTTCCCTTCTTAAAAACCCTCAACGAATTACAAGAGTGCACTTTGAGAGAATAGGTGCTCTATACCAAAAAAGAGTCACGAATAATAGCAACAAAATTTTAACATCAATGACAACCGTATTGACTCATCGAACATCAAAACTTACTTATCCAAAACTCATTCTACTCCATATTACAATAATCTCCCCCTTTTTTCATTTATGGAAACACATCAAACATAGAATAACTACAAAAAATATTTAAACTAAATATTGTTTCATGTCACTCACTCTCCCCATTTGACATCAATGGAAAAGGTTAAATATAAAAAGCACCAACTCGTTATACTCATCTAACCCTGATATATTCAGATCAACTCACAACTATACTTATCTCACCCTAAGAGGCATCCACCATCATTAGTCCAAATCTAAGAATAAGCATAAAGTTCACTAGACTAATGCAATTCCATATGCATCAAGCTTTGATTAGGAAAGGACATCACCATTAAATTCCCCAAGATATATTTGAAAGTATCTTCATAAAGTGTCATGATAAAAATATAAACAACTATCTCTTTTTTACTTACATACAAAAGCTTTCACTCATTTTCCAGAACCTTGTCTGTCAAAAAGTGGTACCAGATTGAAATGTATTTTGTCCTTGAATGCAGTGCCATATTATTTGAAATATTTAATGGATTGGTATTGCTACATATGGTAGAAATGAGCTTTTAAAACATTATTCCAATATATTTCAAAGTATGTTTTATCGATAGTTTCTTTTAAATGGGTAGGTTTTATCTTACAAGTACTTCCTCCATTGTTGTCTCCTCTTTTATGTTTTTCAAATAAATAACTACCTAGCTTTACACTCTTTTAGCTAGCTTTTTATCATTCCTCTTAGTTCACAATTGCAAGTTTTCAATTAGCATTGAGTATTTACAACCTTTCAAATCTTCTCATGATAAATACTTGTGTGTTTGGATAGCTAGGATATCGTATAGTGACACATTGGTAGGGGATTAATTTAACTACCTAGCCTTACACTCCTTCAGATGACACTTTATGATTCTTGTAGGAACACACTTGGTCTTTTTTAAGTAGCATTAAATATTTTCAACCTTCTACAGCTTATTAAAATTAATAATTTTTTTTTGTATAGCTAGGATGTCCTATAGTAACACATTGGTAGGGGATTTCTTTGTATACATTGAATGACTCAAGAGGTAGGATTTTGGGGTGTTTTTTTCTATAGTCCAATATCTACCTCTATTTTGTGAGATCTAGTTTTTCTACAAGAAGATCCAATCCCTTTCAATGAGTAGGTTTAGGTTATTGTACTCGCAGTATTGGCTCCTCAGTAAACCATGTTTTTGAGAAGGTATAATAGTTTGAATATACTTGAGGGGATTTTGATTTTGAGATTCATAATAAAATAATGCATCTTATCCCTCTAACCATGAGAAAATATTATGGTTTGGGGTGATTTTTCCTCCTTATTCTAGAGATATGCCTTGTACTTATGCCATAAGAATAGAATTCTCCATTCACAGAGACTAGTGAGCATACATGCTTATATCGGGTGCAACACCTTACTTTAATTGTTCTACTATACTTTAATAAAGACTTCTTATCAAGAAATTATGACACATATGCACATCATTACATGGGAAGGACCATTTGTATCATTTGTCAAATTACATTTTTTAGTGACCAGTTCCTTGGTGTGATTAGGTGGTATGAATTCAACTAGGGTAGGAACCAATACAATTTTGTTTCAAGGATAAGACTTAGCACTTTACATTGCCCCTCCTTGATATTGATAATTCTGAAATAAAGTCTCCCACATGATATTTATCATTTCCTATTAAGATTGATTATTTCTTGGAGAAGCTTTACAACAAGATTTTCATATAGTTTACCTTCATTTCCAATGAGAAAGAAGCAGGTACATTTTCTAAAAAATTGGGGTATACATATAGAAAATGTAGAGTAGAAGACATGTTTCAGCAAGGCTCCTCTTAGGATGGAGTTGGTTTTGAAAAAAAATATGGGATTTTTTTCATTGATTAGTGCCAAGTCATATGCATCATGTAGTATATGACCTCTTAGAAACCAAATAACCATAGTTGTCCTAGAGTAAAAGGTTTTTAGATTGAAAAGAAAAATCCATATTAGGTGGAGGTTGGGAAAAGGATGAGATCCTATTCTGGATCTTATGAGATCTAGTGTTGAAATCAGTGATAACTTGTTACTAAGATATTTTCATTGTTATCAATTATTGAACTGAAAAAAAATAATCTCCCTTCTCTATGACATTGAAGAAATGGTCTCCAAGTTACTCTCAAGTTCCTATTGAGTTAAGGTAAAGGATCTAGACAAGTCAATTGTTTCATTCAAGGAGGTTGCTAGAAATATGAGTGTTGCATTTGGTTCAATGATATACCAGACAATAAGGACATCAAATATATCTTGTAAATGATTCATTATTGTCTTGAAATCTTCCATATGAATTTGGGTAGTACCTTGAGATCATTGAGATAAAATTATCCTATATAGCTAGCGAAGTAAGGGGTATAAGTAGGATCTACCATTTTTCTATGCCAAAAAATTTCTTTTTCGTCATGGAAGAACTACGTAATTTGAATATTGAGATTACACTTGAATCTATGTTGTACTAATTCTAGAGGTTTCCCCTTGAGTTAGAGTCACTAATGGAGGCAGTGGAAGGCCTATATTTTTAACTATTTTTTATTCATCAATGGGCCTCTAAGTCAATAACCTACATCAAATAAAGAATTATAGTGGTCTCAGTCAAGAAAACCAAGGAAATGAGTTTCTATGTGCTTGTACAAAGAATAATCATCAACCACTCAAAGGGAAACTAATTCTATCTTTGTAGAAAATGTCTTCTCTTTCTAGAAGGGAGTCTACAACAAAAATGATTCCTTCTCATGTGTATCTGTATGGAATTACAATACGTAAATCCATAACTTAAACTTTATATTCAATTAATTTAATGGATGATAATTACATTTCTAAGAACTAGAAATATAAATCCCTTATTTCTATTAATAACCACTTATGAGAGTGTAACTTACCATACCTAAATATCTATCTAATTTATTTTATTTAATCTAAACCTAGAAACTAAACTAATTAATGTAATACACCAACATTCCCCCCTCCCTTATTATATTAATTCAAAAAAGTGTACAAGTTGTAAGTGTTTTGAACCCAACCCTTTTGGAGACTTTGATGAAGCACCTTCACCAATCCTCCCCGCTCACTCAAGAAACATCGAACGAACAACAATAGTGGATCTCATGAATGTAAAACCTGTAACCATCTGCACCACTCAAGAAAAAATGAATTGAGTACATTAGTGGATCTCGTCACTATAAAATGTGTAACCATCCAAAATTCTCAAGAAATACTGAATTAACTACATTAGTGGATCACTTGACCATAGAGCCTGAAACCATCTGCAAAACATGAGTGTTCCCACCTCCCTTGCAAAATGAGACAGATTTCCTCTGAAATTCTACATCTCCTCCAAGTGCATCCAATTCCCCCTCTAGTACTGCACATGAGATGCCTTTCCTCTCAAATTCCATATCTCCTTTGAGTGTGTCTAACACCTCCTGAAGTGTTTTAGAAACCATCTCTTCTCTATTACACAAATCACCACTGGCATGCCTATATATGCAATACCTTTCCTCTAAAATTCCACATCTCCTTTGAGTGTGTTTAACACCTATGTAAGTTCCTGACAAATCATATTCAAATCTTTCCCCCCTCACTCCTTTAAGGAAAAACCATGATGCCAAGCCCCCTCTTCTCTTGAGCAACACAAATATGTCAAGGCCCCTCTTTTCTTCAAGGACAAATTTTCCAAGCCCCACATTTTTATGGAGACAAATTGGTTACTTCTCATGCAATGAATCATCCTTGAGCAAGAATCTATCCCAGGATGATAAAAAACCACCTTCCTTAGTTGCATCCAACCTCTTATTGATCTTGTTATACTATATTCTTCTTTACAAATGAATCAATGAAAGTTATTTTGCACCATAAATACTTAAACCACATGCTTCTAATTCATACATATGAGTGATGTTATTGAAGAACTTATGAGTCAACATTCACATATATACTTGGGAAATTTGTATTTTTCATATTTAATATCACCTTCAACTAGCTTTATATTTACAAAGATTTGTACCACATCTCATTAATTTATTTTACTCTATGACGATTCACAAGCACGTCACTCAATCTTCAAAGCACCCTACACATCCTTCTCTTCATGCCAATTATTCCAAGATACAAGTCAAATGTTCTAGACATATAAAATCTTAAAAGTTTTAGGAAGAGATTAAAAAAATGTCCTAGTTTCAAAAAAATTCAATAAATTCATTATCATCTGTCAATTTATTAGCATCCAAGAAATATTTATATATCTTATATCACCAATTTTATCTTCATTGAATTTTATTTTATTTGTAGACACATTTCTGGACAAAAGGAATTAAGGAGAATTCATCTGATTCTAGGAGAAGACCAACCCTAGAGAAGAAACAAAAGCGTACACAATTTCACTCATTGTTGCCAAAGGTATTTAGTAGCTAGACAAAAAATGTCTATTTGGACACATCGATTAAGGGATGATAACATTTGTCAAATGCAACCTATGAATGCTAATATCGATGCCCATGAATGATGAATTTTTTTGTAATAATACTTAACCCCTTGAATATTTTGTGAACTTAGAATTATGCATTAGTATAGGCCTCACATATTTTACTTTCAATAGCCCATTTAGAGTCAGAGGAATATCATGGTGCAACTCCAATTTTATCAGTACAATAAATTAATAAACAATAATGATAAACTTACTATTTCCTTTTAACTGCATTTCTCTTTGACCAACTCAGCCCATTGCTTAGCAACATGCCCAAGGATTTTTCCACTTTGATACCATGTATAAATGCATAATAGAAACTTGATATTCATTTAATTCCAATGGATGATAATTATATTGCTAAGCAATGACAATATAAAGCCATTATTTCTTGTAATAACCACTTACAAGAATGTAACTTACCATACCTAAATATCTAACTAATTTATTTTATTTAATATAAACCTAGAAACTAACCTAATTAATGTAATACACAAACACAATCTAGTATCATTGCAACTAAAAAACTACGTAATCATACCACTCTCCCATTGAACACTTATTAATATAAGGAAATTAAGGTAGCAGAACAACTTGCTACATTAACCTTGATAGGTGGTATAGTTAAAAATCTTTCTTAGATCTTCACAATAGTTATAGAAAATTTTAAAAATATCATTAATTACATGCATACCACAACAAAATTATTTAAATAGGTTTTCAGGAGAAAAACCCCACATTCCAAAATCCATCCAATATATTATTTAGAAATCAACAATAAATTACAATATTCTTGTGTACCAAGATTCTCATAGGAGTATAACCAAATAGAGATCCAAAGGTAACCCAATAGTTATCAAACTCTTACACACAACCTCTATCTCACACCTATAATATATGTCACATATAATACATTAAACCATCAGATGACATTAAAAAATTATGCGCTAAAAATACCTAAAAAGTGGTTCTCATGTTATATCGAACCTAAGATACCCTATGGTTTATCAAAATATGCATTAGCATGTGTAACTATCTTTTACAACTCAATTATGTATTCAAGGTTTTTTTACATTTCCCATTTTAGGAGACTCAAATTTTAGAGACCATAAATTTTGAATTGGGTATCAGATTGAAAAACAAATTGAAGTGTAAAAATCTTGTGTTGTGCACTATTAAGCTATAACTAGCTATGGTGGTTATAGAAAATTTCAAGTCACTTTGAAACCTCTAAGACCTGCAAAATTGAATTCTTAAAATTTCTTTAAAAACTTCAAAAACAATAATTTTAATATCCTTAGATATAGAAATGATCTTGCAATGGAGATTTAACATCTTTATCTTGATCATTTGAACTTTTGAAAAATGTTTAGGAAAAATCTATTCTTAAATATAAACTTACCATTTAATAAAGGGGGGGGGGGTATGTTAATGAAAGGTTCATACATGTTTTCCTAATAGTACATCCACCCGTCCTTCCCCACTACCCTTTTGGAATGACCCTCCAAGATGAGTTTGCAACTCACTTTTCTACTGGGCTTTGTGTGGTCCTGATACATGGTAGCATCTCCCTCTTCCCTATAGCAGGCTTAACTAAAAATCAGACATTTAGGACCCTATGAGCTTTGAAAATCCTTAAATGAATTTTCATGAATAACATGTGGTATTCATGGGGTGTTGTGCTCATTAAAATAAAATTCTTTTCAAAATTCCTTTCAAGATGTGTGAAGTCTTCATCTGGTGTAACAAGGCTTCACTTTGCAAGTTAGGGGATTTCCTTTGAGAAAAAAAAATGTTGTACTAACATGTTGGAAAACCAAATATCATTGTGGGAAAAAAATTAAAGCTACCTTTATTTCTCTTTTTTGGCACACGAATCCACCACATAGCTCTATATTACAATTCACCAAGAGAACCGACTCTTATATGGGGAATAAATTGCAACAAAATTACATGTGGATTCCTTCATGGGGCTCATAATCAAAATAGAAAAAGGGAATTTTAGGTTGCAAAATAAAAGGATTCTCTAACGAGAAAGAAAATATGAGGGAGCCTCATCAAAACTTAGGAAATAGAACCTTTTGCAAAAGAGGTGTGGTAGACATCGTATATAATATCCATTTTAATTAAAAAATTTAAAACATGAATTTTAATATCTCAATGAAACCGATAAAGAATATTAAGGACTACATTTTCACATTAATACCATATAAGTTCAGATATAAGATTAAAATAATAAATGACTAGTTATCTACAATTAAGATTCTATTTTAGATAATCTAAATAGGTAAAACTAACTCCTTGCCTAAATGGATATTGAAGTGTCTTTTGAAGCAATAGATTAATATAGAAGGAACACGAGGTTAACTTGTTTTCAAATAGGAAAAATATTTCATTCCAACACATTGATATGTCAAAAGAAGCATTAGTACTATTATTCATGTTCTTTTAGAGCATATATTTTAGATTATTAGATATTTTTAATGAGTACTAGTCTCATAACTCTACCTCTATATTTATATGATTTCTAATATATTTTTAATTAGATATTACATATTTATTGATAATATATCTCCTCTCTTAAGTTCTACCATCTTCCTTTCACTTATTTTATTTCTTTTTATTAGAAATATTCTCTCCTCTTTAGTCTAAGAATTTAATTATGGAGGCTCTCTCTTGTGAATGTCTTATTTTTTATGTTCTTAAAAAATTTAGATGATATTTTTATCTTTTTCTTTGAATCCCTTTGTTGACTTTGAACATTTCTTTAAATTTTACAATTTCCTTCATGTTGTACATATAAATTATATAATAAAATCATTAATATATATTTAACTATATGCATCATTTTCACCTTTGAAATTTAATAGGATCATCCATTGTTATTTTTCTACATATAGAAATAAAATAGTAACTATATCTCATAACTAGATTATTTGTTTTGGATTAGAGAAAAATAATGTTTTGAAGGGGCCCCACAACCCTAAAATAATAGAAAAAAAGATAAAGCATTAAAACCCCAAAAAGAGACCATGCCATAAAAACCTCCGACACCCAGCAAAAAAGCCAACATCAACCCCGAATAGAGCCATCCCAAAAAACTAGCACGACCCAAAAATATCTAGGTTAGAACAAAAAACCACAAGCCACCTAAAGCATATCTTCAATATTTTTCCTACCTCTTCCCCAATTTCTGACATTTTCTTCACTATCTCGTGCAGAACAAAGACATCATTGGAAACAAAAGTTTCCTTCTTCTTTAGACAGACCTAGTACACTTCCCTAAACTAGGAGGAATGAATTCAATATTATCAAAGTCCTTGTCCAAATTCACAATGACTTTAGAGGGGTTGGTCCCTTCGAGATAGATGGTGAGGGTAGCCATGCTTTTGGTCATAGTATTCATACCCTCAAAGTACACCAGGAGGGTTTTCTTCAGAGTATCAACATTGTTATCCACCTTATTGGTCATCTTTGTGATCTTCCATCCCAAGTTGTCAACCCTTCCCTTCCCAAGGTGTAAGGGTTTTCAGATTCCAAATTCACCGATGCAGGGGATCCCTTCTACAAAGGTTGGTTCTTATGTTCCTTGGAGATGTCATAGTTAACCATATTAACATTTTGAAACCCTTCACCCAAAAATTCACCTGCCATAGGGGAAGGAGATTCCTTAGCCTCATTCTGCTCTGGATCCTTGTCTCTCTAATTCTTAGAATTTTTGGGGACATTCAGCAACCCCTTCTCAACACTAAGTGTCCTTTTTTGATCATCCTCTAGCTTATCACAAAAAATATTCACTTGTATATCAATTTCCCATTCTGTGGCCTCATTAATCTCCTTATCCTATCCCTCATATTTACCCCTCTCAACTAGATCTTCCTCATATTCCTCTCCCTTCTCCTACTCCGAGACCTCTTCCTTTTCCTCTTCGTCCCTTTCACTAGTATAATCCCCACTTTCATCCTCCTCCTTAACAATTTCCATACCCGTATCCTCATCATTATCAAAATCGTTGCCAATTTTCACATTTTTTTTCTGGCATAAGGTCAGGATGACTCAAACTTTCCCCTTTCCCACTAGGAAACCTAGGTTTCCCCTTCAACAACAATAAAATAAGCTTCTTATTTTCATTCATCACCAAAATATTACAGTGCTCAAAGACAAGTAAAATGAGACCATTGTGAAGAAACAAGGAACTAACCTTGTTCATATGTTTGTTGAGGCTATCCGTCAGCGAACAACACAAATAGTAAGCTAGTGAACCCCTCTTTTTATGACTAAAATTATTTAGGAGAACAAAGTTGTAGGTGTGAGCTCTTGTAAACCTCCCATCAGCCGTAAGATACTCCATAATTATAGTGAGAACATACTTCCACATCTCTTTAATCTTTTTTGTGTTGTAATACCTTGAAATAGGCTTTCCCATCATCTCACGTTCATTATCATCCCTTAGAAAAGATTTAACAACCCCATCCAAGATCTTTCTGTCATGCTAAAATCTTAACCTAGCACGTGACATACTCAATACCATAGCAATGAGCTCAGCTGAGAAGAGCCTCCTATAGCAATATGATGAACATGGATGAAATAATAGAAATATAGAGCAATAGTAGAACTTAGAGTGAATCTATTGATCATGGGCCACTTCGAGGGGGTAACCTCCTTGGCGCAAGATCAATACAATAAATTCATCGGTACCATCAAAGGCCTCGAAACAAGATTATATACTAAGTACAATCTAGAAAAGTATTACTATCTATGCATGTGGGATAATAAAATATACTCATGGAATGACTTACAAAGTGTATGCATCCAACAACACTACACTAACAAAATAAATAGAAGTAACACATAGGTTCCTAAAATCCTTTCTCTCTTAGAAAAAATCTTTGTCCTCAAAGCTTAAGGTGTTGAAATTGTTGCTGAATCTAAAGAAGGGGTTCCCATGTAGCATCCTCTGGTTGTATTTCGTGCCACTGAATCAAGACCTCAGAGATGGAGTGAGAGTGAAGCTGACGAGTGCATCGGTTAAGGATTGCCTTAGGCTCCAAGATAATGGATCCTTATCTATTTCAGGTAGAGAATTTTCTGCTCTTACATTGGTGCCAAGAACTTGCTTGAGACAAGAAATGTGAAATACTGGATGAATGTGGGAAGAAGGAGGTGTTGGAGATTTGTTTCTATGCAGTTGATTGATTGTATGTTTGTCATTGATGACAACATATAATATACAGTAGTGATTTTGTATGTACTTATCAGAATGTTGACATCAAGCCTTGCGTGGATATATTCAGGTTGTAGACATGTTTAGTATGTTATGTTCATACACGTAGACTCAGATATGAAGTTTTAGTTGTGTTGTGTAATTTTGTTATTGGCAGTTATAGTTCTGGAAGAGTATCTGTTCAGAGATGATGTATTTAACATGTTTCTTGAGTTGCACCTATCTTTAGGATATGCATGTGTATATTCAAGATTAGTTATGAGTTAAATATGTTTGGTTAAATGTGCCTATCATGTAACATTAGGATAGTGCTATTTGACATGATTTGGTGAAGCTAACTTAGTGAAGCGTTACATCTATTCAGTTTGTGTTGCACTGACTTAATATTATTTGTTTGCTTAGTTAAGCCGATAAAGATATTGTTGAAGTATTTCTAAGAGCCGTCATGAACTTCTACTTTGAGGAAGATACTTATAGAAAGTCATTTTTGATATGCTAAGTGTGAATGGTACGAAAGGAGACAAAAAATATATAGAGTAGAATATCAGTTTTGGTTCATTCATCAAGGGACTATGTGAAGAAGCAATTAAAGATTACAATACATTGGAACAGATCAAGACAATAGGTCTACTTTATAGTTCATCATCATATATAGTGTATATCTATTCTACAGAAGGTTGTAGCCTTCACCATTGAAGCAGTGAACTTTTGGATAGTGTGTCCTCACCGCTAACAAGATTATTTTTAGAAGACTCTTAATAGGGTTAGACCCTTAATTAGGTCACTATACTTATTGCATTGTAAAGTACAACTCCTAACATGGTTGAAATATCTTCTAACAAGGATTACTATAAAAAAGTATAGGTCATTATGGGTACTAATTACCACCGGGTTTTTACCATTTGGTTTCCCCATAACCAAATTAAAGTGTTGTCTATTGGGTTATCCGAATGTGTATTTACTTTATTGTATTCTGAAGATTAATAAAGGAAAAGAATAAAATTGGCTGATAACTAATTCACCCCCCCCTCTCAGTTATCCTTTGGGACCATTCTAACAATTGGTATCAGAACCAAGTTCCTTGAGGAGAAATCCTAACAGCTTAAGGTAGATCAGATGACATACATCAAAAAAGAGAGTCCTAAGTTCGATGGAGAGAATTATCTAGATTGGAAGAATAAAATGATAACACATCTACAGTGTGTTGGTTTTGAAATCTTTGAGATAGGAACACAAGAATTTTTTATTCCCTCAATTAAAGACCTTGCAAAAGATGATGTTACTAGTAGACAAAAGGAAACATTCACAGCTGATGCAATTTCCAAAGAAGCCCTTATAAGTGCCATATCCGACTGTGAATTTTTTGAGATCAAGAAATTAGACAAGGCATACACAATCTGGAAGTATTAAGAAGACATGTTTGAAGGAGATATTAAAGCAAAGAATGCATGCAAGAAGACATGGAAAAATAAATACAACGGTCTTGAGATGTTACCTAAAGAGAACATTAGAACCTACAATCAAATGATAAATGAAGCATTTTCTAGAATCAGAAACAATGGTGGAAAAATACTAGAGGAAGATATAATGGACAAGATCTTGACTACTCTAACATCTGACTATGAAAATGAGATCAGTATTATAGAAGAAACTATGCAATTTTCACAAGACTTCAAAAGAGAGACTTTGATCAGTAAAATCTCTACATTTGAGATATCAAGATTGAAGACTGAACCAAAAGGTGAAATAGCCTTCAAAGCATTAGTACATGGTAAGAAATATCACATCTCTAGCAATAATGAGAAATAAGATGTTGATGAAGAACTCAAAGAAATCATAGCTATGATTACTAAAAGAGAAAAGAAAGGCAAAGGGAAATATGAAGGACAACTTCCATTCAAATGTTTTTCATGAAACAAGATTGGCCACTTTGCATCCAAGTGTCCTACAAGAGTAAAGAAATTCAGACTTGATTATAAACCTAAATACAAAAAGGAATGTTATCATGCTGAAGAAGGTGTAACTGATGAAGATTTAGGAGAAGATGAAATTGGATTCTTTTCCCTTAAAAATATGGAAAAATTTCCTGAGGGTATGGACATTGAAGATGACAAAGAAGCAGAGGAGTTAACCCTAATTTCCAAAGCAGACATCATAACTGATTGGATCATTGACATCAATTATTCTCACCACATGATAGGTGCTAAAGATAGATTTGTTCATCTAGAAAAATACAAAGGTGGTATGGTTAAATTTGGAGATAACACTCCCAAACCTATCATAGGCAGAGGATCCATCACCCTAGATGGAAAGAACAAGATAGGTGATGTTTTGCATTTTGATAGACTACATCACAATCTACTAAGCATTGGACATCTACTTGACAAAGGTTATCATTTGGAATTCAAAGACAACAAATGCATCATTAGAAACAAAGATGGGGGTGAACCCACAATAGTGGGTTACACTTTTTTGCCTGAACAGACACTGTACTCTAAATTTTGAAAAAAACTTTTAGATTCAAATGCATATTGTCGTTAAACCGTTAAGAATAATAAGATGAAGTAAATTAGAGTATTTTAGGATTTTCTATTTAGATTCTAAATATAT
>MU227937.1:764940-838746 GCA_018584345.1 Thuja plicata | reverse complement strand
GGTGGAGATACAGTGAAATATCTATGTTTAGTAAAACTAAAAATACAAATTCATAATAAACTTAATATATATTAACACTATAATCATTGGAAAGAGTTTTCTCAATAGTACCTTAATATATAGATAGCTTTTTTGAATGGATTCATTTGATCTGCCAAAAGACAAAGTCAAAGTGATTTTTTATCAGCATTTTAATAGGTGCGGAGGAGACTCCATTGTAGGTATGAATGAGGAGGATAGATGTTATATCAATGATTTTTTTATTTAAGAGGCTTTCAGCTAACCATTTCTAATCAATTCCTTCAAATGGAACCTCTCAAGGCTTAAATGATCATATTTTATTAAAAATATTTTATTTCAGCACGAATTCGTTCCTCCGAAAAAGTGTAACCCACTATTGTGGGTTCACCCATGGAGACATGATTGCATCAGTATAAAAAACAAAAGGTAATGTTTTTTAGCTCGATTCTGATGTAAGTTGTTTTGTTGCAAAAGTGGATGATAGTTGGTTATGGCACAAGAGACTTTGTCATATCAACTTTGATAATATAGTTAAGATAAGCAATGTAAAAGCAGTTAAAGATCTTCCTAGTATTGCAAGACCTGTAGACACAATATGGAGGGAATGTGTTATGGGAAAGCATGTAAGGAGTTCTTATAGAAGCAAGAAGAACTCAGCTGAAAACAAATTGGACCTAGTGCATAAAGATTTATGTGGTCCTACTCAAACAAGATCATACTATGGAGAAAGGTATTTCATTTTTTTTGTTGATGATTTTTCAAGGATGATGTGGGTTGTGTTCTTAAAAGAGAAGTCTAAAGCCTTTGAGAAGTTCAAAATATTCAAAGCTAAGGTTGAGAACGAATCTGGATTAAAACTGAAATGTCTGAGATCAGATAAAGGAGGAGAGTTCACCTCTGGTCAGTTTTATGACTACTGTGAAGAACATGGAATAAAAAAATAGTTGAGTGCTCCCAGAACCCCACAACATAATGGGATAGCAGAGAGAAGGAACATGATCATACTTGATACAACACAAACTATGATGATTGAAGGAAAATTTATGCACACCTATTAGAGAGATGCAGTCAATACAATAGTCTATACTATCAACAGAACACAACTAAGGCTAGGCATGGACAAAACACCTTATGAAATTTGGTTTGGAAATGTACCTACAGTGAAATATTTTAGAATCTTTGGCAGCAAGTGCTACATTACGAGAGATTATGGTGTTGGTAATTTTGATGCAAGAAGCGATGAAGGTATTTTCCTTGGTTACTCTACTAAAAGAAAAGCATACAGATGTTTTAACTTAAGACTAAAGAAGAAAATTGAAAGTAATCATGTAAAGATTGATGAAAATTTCATGGTCAAAGAAAGGTACTATGAATATGCACCTATGATTGAAGATGAACCAAGGCCTTGTAGTAAAGATACTATTATTGAAGAAATGTTTGTTTGCATTGATGTTTCATGTAATGACCCTGAATCAAGCAGAGAAGAATCACAAATTATAGAAGAATAAGTAACACCTAAGGTTCCAAAATTCACATCTAGATACCACTCTAAAGATGATATCATTGGAGATCAGAGTAGCAGTGTTTTGACTAGATCAAAAGACAAAAGTCTAACAATGGATGAAGAGGTATGTTTACTTTCACAGAATGAACCTTTAAGTGTTGAAGATGCTTGTAATGATTCTAATTGGAAGAATGCAATGAAATAAGAATTAGATTAGATAATTAAGAATGAGACATGGGAATTGGTTCCTAGACCTAGTGACAAAAATGTGATTGGAACAAAGTGGGTCTTCAGAAACAAGATGAATGAAGAAGGTACAGTAGTAAGAAACAAAGAAAGATTGGTATGTAAAGGATATGCCTAGAGAGAAGGAATAGAATACATTGATAGATTTGCCCCTGTGAGAAGACTGGAAGCCATTAAATTATTCTTGGCCTATGCAACATTCAAAGACTTTAAATTTTATCAAATGGATGTAAAGTCGGCTTTTTTGAATGGTGATTTAAAGAAAGATCTTGAAGGATTTAATCTTTTAGATAAACTAGACATGGTATGCAGATTGAAGAAATCACTCTATGGTCTTAAACAGGCCCCAAGAGCTTGGTATGAGAGACTTGATGGTTACCTTACCAAGATTGGTTTCAAGAAAGGTGCAGCAGATTGTAACCTATTCACAAGAGAGACACCTGATGGATTACTAATAGTTTCCATATTTGTTGATGAAATTATCTTTGGAGGTAATGACAAGTTTAGTGTAGCATTTGCAAAAGAAATGCAGAATGAATTTGAAATGAGCATGATTGGTCCTATAAAATACTTTTTGGGACTAAATGTAAAGCAGATAGATAAAGGTATATTCATTATTCAGACAAAATATGTGAAGGAAATATTGAAGACCTTCAAGATGGAAGACTGTAAGCCAGTATGCACTCCTATGATAACAGGAAGCAAGCTCTCAAAAGATGATGATTCCAGAACAGTTGATAAGACATTGTACAAATCTATGATTGGAAAACTCATTTATCTAACTCAATCTACACCTAACATATCTAATGTAGTTGGCTTTGTTGGAAGATTTGCAGCTGAACCCAAGTAGAATCACCTAATGGAAATCAAGAGGATATTCAGATATCTAAAGGGAACTATAGAATATGCCTTATGGTATCCTAAATCAGATAATGCACAACTTTATGTGTATACAGATGTAGATTGGGTAGGTTTTATTGATGATAGGAAGAGTATTTTAGGAGGAGCAATATTTCTTGGAGATAGGTTGGTTTCTTGAATAAGCAAGAAGTAAAACTGTATTTCTCAGTCAACAACAGAAGCTAAATATGTTGCAGCAGCACTGAATTTTTCAACTAAGGTTTGGATCAAGCAGATGGTTAAAGACTTTGGTATTCAGGTTGATTATCCTATTGTTATCCACTGTGATAACACTAGCACTATTAACATGTCTAAGAACCCTATGATGCACACAAAGACAAAACACATTGAGATCAAGTACCATTTTCTAAGAGAAAAGGTTGCAGACAAAGAAGTGAAATTGGACTATGTGAGCACCAAAGAATAGTTAGCAGATATTTTCACAAAACCCTTATCAAAAGATACTTTTGAGTATCTCAAAGAGAAGTTGGGAGTAATTCCCTCTCCTAAATCTGATTAGAGAATATAGGAAGAACATTAGTCCTTTGGGACTGATAAATGGTTGACTACTCTGCTTCTAGAGTAGTACCTGTGCCTAATGGTTTATGGTGCCCTTTTCCATTGATTTCAAAGGGAGAGTATGTACTAAGGGGAAGAATATACCCTGGGGGAGTATATATATGGAACAAAAATAGTCAGAGGTACTACAAGAGTGTAGAGAAATCTTTGATGAGGATATTGAGAAGATTGTAAAAGAAAGAAGACACCATGTGCTCAAGATGTTTTTATTATCATATGTTGCCATCAATGTCAAAGGGGGAGATTTTTGGAGATTTGTTTCTGTGTAGTTCATTGATTGTATATTTGTTAATGATGACAACATATAATATACAGTAGTGATTCTATATGTACTTATCAGAATGTTGATATCAATCCTTACATGGATATATTCAGGTTGTATACATGTTTAGTATGTTATGTTCATACACACAGACTTAGATATGAATTTTCAGTTGTGTTGTGTAATTCTGTTATTGGTAGTTACAGTTCTGGAAGAGTATCTGTTCAGAGCTAACATATTTAATGTGTTTCTTGAGTTGCACCTATCTTTAGGATATGTGTGTGTATATTCATGATTAGTTATGAGTTAACTATGTTTGGTTAAATGTACCTATCATGTAACATCAGGATCATGCTATTTGAGATGATTTGGTGAAGCCGACTTAGTGAAGTGTTGCATCTATTTAGTTTGTGCTGCGCGGACTTAATATTGTTTGCGTACTTAGTTAAGCTGACAAACATGTTTTTGAAGTGTTTCTAAGAGCCGTCCTGACCTTCTACTTTGAGGAAGAAACTTATAGAAATTCAGTTGTGGTTCATTCATCAAGGGTATATGTGAAGAAGTAGTTAAAGATTACAATAAATTGGAACTGATCAAGACAATAGTTCTACTCTATAGTTCACCATCAGATATAGTGTATATCTATTCTATAGAAGGTTGTAGCCTTCACCATTGAAGTAGTGAGCTTTTGGACAGTGAGTCCTCACCCCTAACATGGTTATTTGTAAAAGACTCTTAACAGGGTCAAAACCTTAATCAGGTCACTATACTTATTACATTGTAAAATACAACTCCCAAAAGGGTTGAAATATCTTCTAACAGGGATTACTATAAACAAGTATAGTTCATTGTGGGTACTAATTCCCATCAGGGTTTTTACCATTTGGTTTCCCCATAACCAAATTGAAGTGTTGTATATTGTGTTATCTGAATGTGTATTTAATTTATTATATTCTAAAGATTAACAAAGGAAAATAATTAAATTGGCTGATAAGCAACTGAACCAATCTTCTACAGAACCTTATATGGCCCATAAAATTTTTGGGCCAGCTTATGACACCCTTTAATCTTCAGGGAGGATTTCTTGTATGGATGTAGATGAAGAAAAACCATATCCCCAACTTGAAACAAGTACTCAGAATGGTGTTGATTTTCCTGCTATTTCATTTGATTTTGGGCCATATGAAGATTATCTTGTAAGGTGCGAATAATTTGATCCCTGGTGCGGAGAACTGTGTCAACTTCCTAGACTGGTGAGCTACTAGGAGTGCAGGGAAGGAGCATTAGAGGTGCCTAACCATAGACTACTTCATATGGAGTCATTTTAGATGCAGTGTGGTAAGAGGTATTGTACCACCATTCAGCAAGAGGAAGTCACTAGGCCCACTAATGTTGTTGTTTAGATGTGAAGTAGCAAAGATAAGTTTTCAAGCATTTGTTGACAATTTCGGTCTAACCATCAGTTTGTGGGTGATAACCTGAACTCATATTCAGTTTGGTGCCATTTTTCTGAAACAATTGAGTCCAAAATTGACTTGTAAAAGTCACATCGCGATGTGAGACAATGGAAGAAGGGAGGCAATGAAGATAGAAGATTTGGTCCATGAAGCTTTATGCAACTGATGAGGTAGTATAGGGGTGGTTGAGGGAACAAAAATAACTATATTTGGAGATAAAATCAACCACAACCAAGATAACTATCTTGCCACCTAATTTAGGAAGCCCTTCAATGAAATCCATAGAAATATCAGTCCACATCCGTGTAGGGATGGGCAATGGTTGTAGCAATCTAGGAAGGATGGCCATTTCACCCTTGTGGCATTGGAAAGTATCACATTCAGCCACCATCTATTGAATCATCTATTTCATTCCTTTTGAAAAGAAGTTCAACCTTGCCTACTCATAATTTTTGAGGAACCCAGAGTGCCCAGCTGAAGGAGAGGCATGGAGTTTATAAAAGATAGCCTATTGCAGACCTTGATTCTGAGGAAGCACTAGATGACCCTTGTATCAAAGAGAAGAACCATCCCAAGAGTAATGTGGTACAACACAAGGATTATTGGGCAACTAGTGAATGATTTGAGATAAAGAAGAGTCACTGACATAGCCTTGCTGAACAAATTCTAGCCAATTGGGAATTGGCATAGAAACAGCTGAAAGGGAAGCTTGATCATCAAATGTGTGAGAAAGAGAATCTACCACAATATTGTCCTTAACCTTCTTTTAGGTGATCTCATAATCATACCCCATGTGTTTTCTGACCCATTTCTATTGTACAGGGAAGGATACTCATTGTTCAAGGAAGTATTTCAGACTTTGGTGATCGGTCTTGATGCAAAAATGACTCCCTAGGAGGTATGGCCACCAATTCTGTATAGCTTGCAACATAACCATCATTTATTTTTCATATGTAGATAGGGATAAATTCTTACCAGATAGGGTTTTGCTGGTGAATGCAATAGCATAGTCATCTTGAAGGAGAACAACACCCAATCCATTACCGCAAGCATCACTCTCAATAGTGAAGGGCTTGGAAAAACTTGGCATAGTGAGAATAGGTGTACTATACAGCTTTTTTTAGTTGTTCAAATGCATTCTCAGAAACATGGGTCCAGGTAAACACATCCTTTTTTAACATAGCTATCAATGGTGATACAATCTTCCTGTAATTCTTGACAAACTTGCAGTAATAGCCAGTCAACCCCAAAAAACCATGAAGGGTCTTGAGTGTTTAAGGATGCGGCCAATTTTTCATGGCATCTATTTTTGTAGGCTCCACCCAAACCCCTTGGTGTGAAAAAGTATGCACGAGATACTCCACTTCCTCCTAGAAAAACACACATTTAGACTAGTTTGCATAGAGTTTATGATCAAAGAGAAGTTGCATTACGAGCTCTAGATGAGGGAGATGCTTAGCCCAGGTTTTTCTATAGATGAGGATATCATCAAAGAAGACAAGAATGAATTTTTGAAGGTATGGCCAAAATATTTTATTTATCACTGCCTGAAATGTTCAAGGAGCATTAGTGAGGCCAAAGGGCATGACTAAAAATTTATAGTGACCATCATGTGTGCGGAAGGCTATTTTAGGGATATCCTTCTCATTAGCCCTAATTTGATGATACCCCAAACAAAGATCCAACTTGGAGAAAAAATGAGTGCCATAAAGCTCATCAAGAAGTTCATCAACAATCGGAATGGGAAACTTATCCTTTATGGTGAGATGATTAAGTGCTAGAAAATCAATGCACAGTCACTAGTACCCATGTTTTTTATGGACAAGCAGAATTGGAGAATAAAAGGAATTGGTACTAGGGTGAATAATACCTTGCTTCAGCAAGTCACAAATGAACATCTCAATTTTGGTCTTCTGATGAAATGGGTAGCAGTAGGGCCTATTTTTGGGTGGAACATTGCCAGGAAGGAGCTAAATATGGTGGTCCTCTAGGTGAAAAGGGGGAAATCCTATAGGTTCAAAAAATACACCTGAATACCTATCCAAAAATTGTTGTAGATCTACAGGAGTACTAGAGACCACTGATGGCTGCATCTAGATGGAATGGAGCTGAGCGATGACACCATGCGAATTCTTCTTACAAATATTTTCCATATGATGTGAAATGATGATACTGAGAGACAATGGTTGTAAGACTTTCAAATTGTGTTGATTCCCATTGGCTGAAAATTGCATCCAAATTTTAGTAAAATCCCATAGAATAGGGCCAAGAGTGCATTACCATTGGGCGCCCAAAACCAAATCACATCCACCTAAGGGCAAGGGAAATGTGTTAGACCATAGGTTATAATATCCAATAGAGAGACACACACTGTGACATGTCCCTTTGCAAGGTAAAGTGCCCCCATTGGCAATCATGACTTCAAAGCTAGAGCAGGGATGGACAAAGCAATTAGCCTATTTGGCTATTCGGGGGTCAATAAAGTTATGAGTGCTACTAGAATCCATGAGTATAGTAAGAGGGTTATTATTGAAGAAACCCTAGACCCACATGGTTTATGGGGTAGTGACTCCTACCAAAGCATGGACAGATATCTATGGTTGGGCTTCTGGTGAAGGAGGTTCAGCAAGCGACTGTTGAGGCTCAACCTTGTCATCTACTATTTTGTGAGCATCTACATACTCATCCAGTTTAGGTGGAAAATCCACATCCAAGAGATAGAGATTTTTCTAAACACATCTATGGCCCCGAGGCGATTTCTCATCACAATTATAACAAATCCCTTTTTCTCATCAGGCCCGCATCTTTGTTTCTGATAAGTTCTTGATAGGAGTAGTTCTGGGAGCTATCGTGACTTGAGGGTGTGGAGAACCCATATTTGAGAATGGAACAAAATTGGATCTGGAACATTGTAGAGCACTAATCTTGTGCTCTACTAACTTAGCCAACCCAAGGGATTTCATCATTGTAGTGGGTCAGAACATTTTTACTTCAGATCAAAGTGCATCCTTCAGACCACTAACAAAAAAACTATGGAAGAATTCATCACACAATACCTCTGGGTGATTATCTAATTTTTCCAAATCTATTTGGTATTCTCTTACTATGCCTTTTGGTGAAGTTTAGTGAGTGATCCTGTGAAGTCATCAAAAGAACTAGGGCCAAAGTGCTGCAAAAGGAGTGTGCACAATTTTGTCCATGTTGGGTCTTCATTATCCTTGATGTACCAATGGAACCATTGAAGAGCTTCATGTTCCAAATGAAAAAATGCAAGTAGGACTTTGTTGATATCTAGAGTATTATGCAAGTTGAAATACTTATCTACCCATTAAATCCCTCTAGTCAGATCAGCACCATAAAAGCAAGGAAAATCAAGCTTCGGTCCATGAAAACTGCCAGAAGAGAACCCAGCATCTCCAGAATGGTTTCGGTTCATGGATGAATGCTGAAGAGTGAGACCGAGAAATTTTTCATCCAAATCTTGAAGTTTGGTCTTGAGGGATGCAATTTCCTCCTCCATGATTTTTTCTCCTGTATAGGTGACAACCATATAGCAGGATTTGTTTTTTTTTGAAATGGGTAGAACAATAGAAACAAAAAAAATTTCAATTCGGGAAAACTTGGATTTGGGCAATCCAAAGATGGTTAATGGGGGTTTGATGAGTGCTTGGACACTTTCTGATGAAAAGGGGAAAATAAAAATGAAGGTTTGAGGGGTGCAGAGGTAGAATGGGATAAGCAGTCCAAGAGGGACAAAGGAGTAGAATTAGGAAATGAACCTTGTGGCCAGATTTGGTGGTGATTGGCTGAGAAGTAAAAAAGTTAGGGCAAACCCTAAAATTAGATAAATGAGGGATTTAGGGCTTTGATATGTGGAATTTGGGGTAGGTTCTTCAAGGAAGGAAGTATACGGAGTGGTATTTTGGGGGTTTTGGGGAACTTTGAGAGGAAACGGGAAGAAAGAAAGGAAGCTATTTTTTTTTTTTTTTAAACAATCGACTAAAAATCACTCAGATACTAACAAATGAAATGAAGTATTGCAATAAAAAGAGTTTCTGTAATTTGAAGTGAACCCAGATGCAAAAAAAAATGAACCTAAAGGGCACAATGGAAAAAAAAAATTGACAGAATTTCCACCCAGCGAGCCCAAGAAAGTGCTTTGATACCAGATGAGAATAACCTCCTGTAGCAATATGATGAATATGCACAAAATAATAGAAATATAGAGCAATAGTAGAACTCAAAGTAAATCTATTGATAGCAGGCCACTTTGAGGGGGTAACCTCCTTTGAGAAAGCTCAATACAATAAATTTGTTGGTACCATGAAAGGCCTCAATGCAAGCTTATATACTAAGTACAATCTAGAAAAGTATTACTACCTATGCATATGGGATAATAAAACATACTCACGGGATGAATTATAAAGCATATGTGTCCAAAAACACTACACTAAAAAAATAAATAGAAGGAACACGCAGGTTCCTAACATCAGCCATGAGCATTAAACTACATCCATGCAAAGAGAAATGGCCTATCACCCAATGCTCAGGGATTTTCTGAACAACCATCTTTGCTCTGACCTTCTCATACCCTCTTAGGAGGTCGAAGAAATGCATAATCTTTCCTTTAGATAAATTATTCCAAACTTCTGGCTCCACTAACCATTTACTATAATCATTTGGTTCCTCTCTACAAAGATTGCCTCACATCCTCTTAGAATTATCATTCACAACATCAGTCTAAGGTAGATAATTTTGGGAAAATAAGAAACAAAAATTAATCATAGTGAAAAACACCCACAAAGCATGAGAGTTAGCATTATACAAATGCACTCTGCCTCTGCAAAAGCATGTGCCCATGCTATAATTAGGGTAAAAGTGACAATTTTTCATCATTGCAATTATTGGCGATATCACCAACTTTTTTCATAGTCCTTTCGTATTTCACAAAGAAAGATATATTTGGGGCATTAAGATTTCCCCTTCCCAAGAAATGATTTATTACAATTAACACCATAATTGGCCAGCTTTTCTAGTGAAGCATTTGTTTCACCATGATGGTTTATTTGATCCATCAAGACACTTTATAATATTCATCAAATCCCCTTCCAATCATAAATTTTCATAATTAAAATATTTGGCAATAGTTAGATCTTTCCAAGCCCCCATAACTTTAGAAAAATTACTAGATTACACTCCCAAATGACCAACCATTGTCGCCACGAAGCAACCAGCTGAATTCCTAACAATTCCCCCAAACCTAGCCTTCCCTAGATTTCCTTTGGAAGCCCCATTAAAGTTAACCTTGATCCATCTAGGCTGAGGGGGTAACCAAACAAGCCCTTCCTTATGGTTAGAGGATTTCAGAGGGCGAAGGGAAATCTTCCATCTTTTCTCAAAGTCTAATTGTACCCTTTGGTTGTTTAATTTAGAATAATCAAGAGATCCAAATATCCCTCTATTGATTTTTTCAGATATGAGACCCAGGGAAGAAGATTTTATCTCTTAAAATCATGTTGTTTCTTTCCTTATGGATGTACCAGAAGATATAAGGGATGAAGAGATTCCAAAGCTCAATGATGTTTTTATTAGTGCTTGGGCATATCCATTGAGAAAAGAACTCTTTCCATGAGTTTGGGAAAATCCAGAAAATATCCCATTTGTTCAAAAATAGAGCCTAGACTTGATGGGAGAAATCAAAATAAATAAACAAATGAAACACCAATTCAGAATTCTTACAACAAAGACAACATCTTATAGGGAAAGACAACCCCTTTCATTGAAGGTTGTCCAAGGTTAGAACTTTGTTTTGAGGGGCCAGCCAATAAAAAATATTAACTTTAGGAATACACTTTTTCAACTAGGCTTTATCCCAAAAATGCCACTACCCCTCATTGGATTGTAGAGAAATGAAAGAGGCCATCGATAAATTTCCACTTTGGGTTGTCACCCCAGACCAAGGAATCTTTAAAACTGGGAGAAATTGTGATTGAAGACAAAACAATATCAAATCTTGTAATGCGGCTGCCACCCTAGAGAGAGACCCATTTAGAGTCCTTCTAGTAATCAAAAACCCAAACTCTGAAGGAAAGGATGCATTGGTCTTTCCACATCATGAAAGAGGAATGTTCATCCAGAGGAATATCCAACAACCATATATCATCCTAGAATTTTATCTTCTTGTCATCACCCAATTTCCATCTTCTACTTGAAGCATATAGATCTTGAGATAATTAGATAGAGTTACAAATAAAACGCCCTCCACCAAAAACAAAGGATTCAAAAAATCCTCTTGAGAGGGCTGAGAGTATACATATTTTCTCTTCCAAATTTGAATCCACACCCTGTCTTCTCCTAAGACCTACCAAATCTCCTTAGCGAGAAGATCCTTATTGATAATCTTAAGAGGTATGATACCCAATTCTCCTAGTGTTTTGGGCTTAGAAAATTTATTGAAATCAAGGAGGGGAATGTATTTCCTCTCCTCAACTCCTGACCAGATGAAATTATTTTGGATTTTCTTGATAGCTTCCACAACTTTGAAGGAGTTTTGAACAAACTAAGTGCATAAATGGGCAAGCTTTGTAGAGAGGATTTTAATAAGAGAAAGTTTCCAATTTGACTAAATAGAGAACCTTTCCATATAGAAAGCTTCTTTCTGAATCTCTCCAGCAAATGATGTATAAAGAATCATGGGGGTTTGAGACCAAGAGGAAGACCAAGGTAAGTAAAAGGGAGATCTACTTTACCACCCTATGAGTTAACAATTTTTTCTTGCCTCTCCTCTGGGGTATTAATGAAGAATAAATAACTTTTGGCCCAATTGATTTTCTGATGAGTGGTGGCCTCATAGTTGTTGAGGATCAGTTTCATGGATTTAGCTTCTTTAACTGATGCTTCCCCCATGGTTAAGTTATCATCCACAAAATTCTCATGGGAGCAAATAAAATAATTAGAAGTAGGTCTAAGACCCTGATGTTTCCCTTCCTCAACAAATTTGTGATTAGAAATGACCAAACCCTCTGCCAGGATAGTGAAAATAATAGGAGAAATAGGATCTCCTTTCCTTAGCCCTCTAGAAACTTTTAACAAGTGTGAAGGAGAACCATTAAACAACACAAAAGAAGACATTAAATCAAATATTTGGCTTCAAATTTGAATCAACTTATCAAAAAACCCAAAGGTCTTAATAATCTTCTGCAAAAAACTTTAATCCACCCTATCACAAGCCTTGGAGAGATCAAGTTTCAAAAATAATGCCTGTCTTTTAGCAATGACTAGTGAATGAAAGTTCTCATGAACCGCTACAATAGAATCAAGAATATTTCTACCAGGGAAAAAAACATTTTGCTGGGGGGAGATGATCATGGGAACAATAGCTATTATTCTAGAGGTAAGGAGTTTTGAGATAATTTTATAAAAGGAATCGTAGAGGCTAATAGGTCTAAATTTATCAAGAGATTTAGCCCTATGAACTTTTGGATTGAGCACAAATAAAGTAGCATTTAACTCTTTTAGAAGATTCTTGGATCAAAAAAAATCTTTGATAGCCCCACATATGTCTTTTTCCATAATGGACCAGAATTTTAGAAAAAAAGAACATGCAAAACCCATCAATGCCAGGAGCCTTTTCCCTCTCAAAGGAGAAAACCAACCTCCAAATTTCCTTTTTAGAAGGAATCGTTGATAGGGCTTTGTTATGGTCCTCATTTTAGAATAGAGTGGATTGAGCAAATAAGTTTCTCATACTCAAGAGGATTAAGATTTAAATCAAACGTCAAAAGGGAAGAGAAGAACCTAGCAGTTTCAATTTTGATGTCCTCATCCTTGGTTAGAGTTCCATGGTCTGAAGTAAGATTTTTGATTCTACTGGGAGCTTTGTGCTTGAGAGTAGTCATATGTAAGTATTTAATAGTCTTATCTCCTACCGCTAGCCAAAGAGCTCTAGATCTCTACCTCCAAAATATTTTCTCCTTAGCAATAATATCATGGTGTTTAGTAAGGGTATTGCATTTAGTTTCCCTTAAACCATAGCCAAACCATCCAGCTAGATTTTATCCTGGATTTCCTTCAAATCAATTTGAATATCTTTTTTCCATTTGAAAGATGTCCCCAAAGACCTCTTTATTCCATCTCCTGACTTTTCTCTTAACCTATATGAATTTCTTGGTGACTCTAAACATCGCCATGTCTTTAATGTCTATATACCACCAATCACTAATGCATTGTTTAAGGGAAGGGTGAGAAAACCACATTCTTTCAAATCTAAAAGGAAATTTCCTCTTACAATTAAAAGGATCCACCACAAAATATATAGGGATATTATCATATCTAAACTTAATAGCAGCTGACAGGGAACAGTAAAACTTAGCAAGCCATTCATAAGAGATCAGATCTCTATCAAGATGAACATGAATCAAGTCATTTCACACTCTTCTATTGGACCAATTCTAATTGATACCTAGAAGGTCAACATCAATAGGAGCTTGGGAATTAAAAAACTCCATTAGGTCCTAAGATGACCATCTAGCTGAGAGGGAAATCCTCCATATTTATCATTCTCTTTAAAAGGAGTGTTGAAATCTCCAATAATGAGCCAAAAAATGTTAGAGAATAGGTCCCTATAACGTGCAATATTTTTCTAGAACATATCTCTAGAATATTTTTAATTAGGGGCATAGATATTAGTGATAACCCAAGGAAAATCATCCCTAGAATTCTAGAAGCAAACTGACAGTATATTTTCTGATCTATCCACAACAACCCTTGATAAAGAGTTCTAGTTCTAAAAGAAAACTCTCCCACTAGAAGCTCTAGTGAAACTCGTTCCTACAACACCACCATTTTTAAAAATCTTTATGTCTGCTAATTTCTTAGCAGACATCTTAGTTTCTTGAATCAAAACAATATTTGGTGTATGATCCCTAACTCCTCATCTTCTAATATCTGGTCAACTCCTCATCTTCTGCACTAACCTTTGGATCATTAGGCATGTACCTAGGTTCCATGATGCCTCTATGATGCATCTTATATATTACTTGAAATGGTGTTTTCCCTTTAGATCTATTTATAGAATCACTCAATGTATACCCTTCATGTGGTAACACAACATGTCATGACTATCCATATTTCTTTGTTAGAAATCTTAGAAGGTTACAAAGTGATATATTGATAAATTCAGCCTGACCATCAGTTTTGGGATGATAGGTTGTATTGAAGGATAAGTTTGTGCCAAGCTTCTTCCAAAGAGTCCTCCAGAAATGCCCTTGAAACTTCAAATCCCTATCTGAAACAATGGTCAGTGGTAATCCATGAATCCTGACCACTTCTTTCAAGAAAAGATTGGAAATGTGAGATGATGCATCCTAAGTACTCTTACAAGGTATAAAATTGGCCATTTTACTGAATCTGTCAACCAGCACAAAAATATTATCAAATCCTTTCTTGGTTCTTGGTGGTTCTTGGTGGTTCTTGGAAGGCCCATTATGAAATCCATGGTTATGCTCTCCCATGGTCTGGTTGGAATAGGAAGGGGTTGGTATAGTCCCTGATTAGTATCCACACCCTTAGCTCTTTGACAAATGACAGAAGTCTCCACAAATTTTCTAATGTTGGTGTGCATCTTAGGCCAAAAGTAGTTTCTTCTAACTAGTTCAAGGGTTTTATCTAACCAAAAGTTTCCACTCATGTTCCCATAAAGCTCCTTTATTATATTATCCCTCATAGAGAATCTAGGAATACATAATTGTCCCCCTTTGAATACCAAACCATTTTGGATCAAATATTCTGAAAACTCAATATGATATGTATCCATCAATTTAGTGCAAATGTGATATGCTTCACCAAATTCTACATCTCCTACATATATATCAATGAAGGCATCTATACCAATGATTGAAAGTTGGATTTCTTGTACGAAGGCTATCCTTCTACTTAAGGCATATGCAACCTTATTTACTTGACCTTTTGTGCTTGATTGTAAAGGTATAAGCTTGTAGTTTCTCCACCCACTTTAGGTGCCTATAACTTATTTTATCATGTCCATTCAAAAAGCTTAAAGCATGGTTATCTGTATAAAAAAACATATTCTTTGGGAAGGAGATAGTGTCTCCACATTTTCAAGGCTGGAACCATTGCATACAACTCAATATCATAGGTAGAATTCTTATTTTTTAGCTTCATTCAATTTTCTAAAAAGAAAGCTATAGGCTTACTTTGTTCACTAAGCACTACCCCTACTTCTAAATTACTTGCATAAGTTTCAATAGTAAGCACCTTGTTAAAATTAGGTAGAAGTAGAATGGTAAATTGTGCCACTCTAGAATTGAGATACTCAAAAGATTTATTGGCTTATCCATTCCAAGAAAAATTTACCTTATTACCCCCTTTAATGGTATCTAATGTAGGTGTGCATATATGAGTGAATCTCTTTACAAGCTTTCTATAAAAGGTGGATAGACCATGGAAACTCTTCACATGACTAGGTGTCTTGGGAGGTGGCAAATTGAGTATGGCTTCTACATTTTAAGGATACATCTTAAGAGTGCCTTTTGAAATTAAAAAAACCAGGAAATGTTAGTTCCTCCTACATAAAAATATATTCATCTGGAAGTATCATCAAGTTGTGTTCATGAAGCCTCCTCAATACTTTGTCTATGTGTTTCAAGTTCCCTTCCTTGCTCCTACTATAAATCAATATATCATCTAAATACACAATAAACAATTCACAAATAAAATCAATAAAGACTTCATTCATAAGCCTCATAAAGGTGCTTCATGCATTACTCAAGCCAAATGGGATGAAAAACCATTAATACAATTCCTCTATGGTTTTGATTTTTTTTTCCAATCATCCCTAGGCCTAATTCTAATATGATGATAGCCTGATCTAAGGTCTATCTTAAAGAAATAAGAATCACCTCCCAGTTTATCAAACAAGTCTTTAATTCTAGGATAGGAAATCAATAGTTTATTATAATTTTTATCAATGCTATGGAATCTATACAGAGCCTCCACTTTCCATCCTTCTTAGGATCCAACACTGATAGTACTACACATGGGCTTATACTTTTGTATAAGGCCTTTGTCAAGGAAATCTGCAACTTGCCTATAGATTTCTGCATTTTGGGTTTGTGTCATCTTGTATGCAACCTTATTGGATATGGATGATCCTGGTATCAAGTCATCTTGGTGACTTATGTCCCTAATGGGTGGGAGGGTATTGGGAAATTGTTTGCAACTACCCCTTGGTAAGTATCCAACAACTTATGTACCTCCTTCGGAATCTACTTCTTTCCTGCTGCAACTTCTTTGTCCTTTAGTTTTAGGGTGAAGGCATACACTATATTTGATTCTTTAATGTCTTTTATGATCTCTTTCCCCATTCCAAGGTGGCTATGGTTTCATTTGACTTTTCACCCTTATCTTCCTTGAGAGGTTTCATAATGTATTTATGCCCGTCTTTTGTGATTGTGTATTTGTTGGACTCTTTCCATCATGTTGGGTTTCTATGTCAAATTACAATATTGAAAAATGAGCTCCTCCTTATTCATCATCCAATAAACATAACGAACCCTACCCCTAGTTTCATTTTCCAAGGGCGATGTGAATCCCATAGTTGATTTTCAATTTAGGAGAACATCTCTGCAAGACCCTAATGAAGCGAAGGTTTCTAGTCTAGTCTTAACAAAATAATAGATTTCTTCCTTTATCTTCCACCAAAATAAGTTAGATCAATTGCATTAGAGACAAAAAACAATATACCACAAAACCATGGAGAAAAAACACCTTCCAATCACAATGTAGTCATAAAATATGAAAATCAGAGATAGTTTCCAGAAAATAGTAATTTTATTTCAATTTTTCCACCAATTTTTGTATACTTGAACAACCTCTACACATTAGACATTCATATACACACATACCTGTAATCAAATGTCCAACGTTCATAACCAATTTTCAAATCTTGGAGCCATTTGGGGGTAGTTATGACAATTTCGTAAGTAAAATTGCAAAATTTGTCGAGAAACTTTTGGAATTTTGACAACCATTATTGCAAAGTTTTTCAATATTTTTCCCTAGGACCTATTAGTACCTTAGATTGTTTAGGTACACCCAAAACCATCCTAAAAACTCAAAACTAACCTAAAAATGACACTTTTGGACCTTTGACTAAGTTTTACCCCAAGGTTTATAATAATAACTTGTGGCAACTAGTATTATAAGTGGTCCTTATTAAAAAGCAAGGGTCCCAAGGACCACAAAACAACCTACATCTATTGTTCCCTTCTTAAATACCCTCAAGGAATTACAAGAGTGTACTTTGAGAGAATAGGTTCTCTTGTACCAAATAGGAGTCACAAATATTAGCAACAAAATTTTAACATCAATGAAAACCGTATTGACTCATCGAACATCAAAACTTACTTAGCCAAAACTGATTCTACTCAATATTGCAATAATCTCCCGATTTGTCATTTATGGAAACACATCAATGACAAAATAACTACAAAAATCTTTAAACTAAATTTTTTATCATGTCACTCACTCTCCCCATTTGACATCAATGGAAAAGGTTAAATATAAAAAGCACCAACTCATTTTACTCATCTAACCCTGATATATACATATCAACTCATAACTATACTTATCTCACCCAAAGAGGAATACACCATCATTAGTCCAAACCTAAGAATAATCATAAAGTTCACTAGACTAATGCACTTCCATATGCATCAAGCTTTGACTAGGAAAGGATATCACCCTCAACTTCTCCAAGACATACTTGAAAGTATCTTCATAAAGTGTCATGATAGAAATATTAAAAACTATCTCTTTTTTACTTACATACAAAAGCTCACTCATTTTCCAAAACCTTGTCTGTCAGAAAGTGGTACTAGATTGAAATGTGTTTTGTCCTTGAATGCAGTGCCATATTATTTACAAAATTTATTGCATTGGTATTGCTACATATGATAGAAATGAGCTCATAAAAAAATATTCCAATATATTTCAAATTATGTTTCATCCATAGTATCTTTTAAATGGGTAGGTTTTATCTTAAAACTACTTCCTCCATTATTGTCTCCTCTTTTATATTTTTAAAATAAATAACTACCTAGTTTTACACTCTTTTATCTATCTTTTTATCATTCGTCTTAGTTCACAATTGGAATTTTTCAATCAGCATTGAGTTTTTACAACTTTTCAAATCTTCTCATGATAAATACTTGTGTGTATGGATAGCTAGGATATCATATAGTGACACATTGGTAGGGGATTTATTTAACTACCTAGCTTTACACTCCTTTAGATTACACTATCTGATTCTCATGGGAGCACACTTGGCCTTATTTAATTGGCATTAAATATTTTCAACCTTCTAGAGCTTCTTAAAATAAATATATTTGTTTTTGTATAGCTAGGATGTCCTATAGTAACACATTGGTAGGGGTTTTCTTTGTATACATTGAATGACTCAAGAGGTAGGATTTTGGGGTCTTTTTTTCTATATTCCAATATCTACCTCTAATTTGTGAGATCTAGTTTTAGTAGGTTTAGGTTATTGTACTCATAGTATTGGCTCCTCAGTAAACCATGTTTTCAAGAAGGTATAATAGTTTGAATGTACTTGAGGGGATTTTGATTTTGAGATTCATAATAAAATAATGCATCTTATCCCTCTAACCATGAGAAAAGAATATGGTTTTGGGTGATTTTGCCTCCTTATTCTAGAGATATGCCTTGTACTTGAGCCATAAGAATAAAATTCTCCATTCACGGAGACTAGTGAGCATAAATGCTTATATCAGGTGCAACACCTTACTTTTATTGTTCTACTATGCTTTAATAAAGACTACTTCTCAAGAAATTATGACAGATATACATATCATTACATGGGAAGGACCATTTGTATCATTTGTCAAATTACATTTATTAGTTACCAGTTCCTTGGTGTGATTAGGTGGTATGACTTTAACTAGGGCAGGAACCAGTACAATTTTGTTTCAAGGTTAAGAATTAGTGTATGTGGTAAATTTGGCCTTGTTAATTCACCATACACTTCAACATAGTCCTTCTTCATTAGATACACAGAAGACTGAATATGATATTATTCATCCTATTTGTCTGCACGATGCAACCCGTTGCCTTCTATCTAGACAGGGTTTTCGAAATAGCTCTCACAATGAGAGTCTCACAACCATAGACCAATCTAGGAACAAAGGATTTTTATCCATGAATGCAATACAATGCAATATTATTCTAAGAAATGAGAGATGTAAGATAATCTAAGACATGATGATAAATGCAATTATTCTAGAAATTGAAGCTATTCTATTGCAAAATGATATTATTCTATATGAGACATGATAATAATTCAATATTCTAACAATGCATATTTTCTCCAGGGATTAAGGAAGTCAAGGTTTTTTAATGAAGAATGAGAGTTCTTTTAAAGACTCAGGGATGATCAAAATAGAAACTTTCCTCTTTGAAATAAAACAGATAGAAAAGACAGTTCAGAATAGAAAGCATTATTCAAAAGAATACAATAAATTGTTTTCTTCTTGCTTTAACTATCTTCTTTCTTTGATTTAATTCTATTTTATTTGAATTAAATTGTTTTTCTTTCTCTTTAAAGCACAATTAATTCAAAGATTCTATTTCTGAACAAAGATAAGATTTTTGAGAGAATATTCAATTAATTAAGTAAATATGACCTCATAATTGCTTTTTTCTCAATTATCTGAATAATTAAATTCAATTATTGAAATGAGGATATTTGTTTAATAATTAAATATTATTTAATCCCTTTTTCATGTGCCTTAGCTAAAGAGGGTAAATTTAATTAAATTAAAGTGCTAGGACTTTATTAATTAAATTAATTCGATCATAAGGTTTGTTTAGCCAATAGATATTTAGGAATTAAATATGATGTATGATTAATGTAGATTTAGGGTTTTCTACGTTTGACACTTAGGTCGAGTAGAGTCAGTCAAAAACTCTGAATTGCCTAGTACAATAGGACTTTGATGATCTAGAAGAGTGACAAATGCAAGAAAATTGGTTAGGGTTGCAAGACGCCAATTTTGGGGTGTTTCATTTTTCCCCTCTTTGAATTGATGTGTGAGCAGCGCATTGATTCACAGAATAGTCTGATGTCTAAAGCATAGAAGAATAGATTTGAAAATTGATGATGCAAAGATCGATTGAAAAATATTTCAGAGCCATCTCCAGCACAGAGCTTGACTCCCTGAAGTCTAGGTTAGGTTGCCAAGACATCAGTCAAATAGATTTTTCAAGGGTCATCTTTAGAATGAAGCTTCATCCCCAGGGATCCAGGTTAGAATACCCTGATACCTAATAGATTGATATCTTTCACAAGATTGTCCCCAGAACGAGGCTCAACCTTCAAGAGTCAGGGTTAGATTGCCCCGATACCTGTCTCAAAAGATAGTCAATAGAGATTTGAGGACTATCTCCAGAACAATGCTTAGTCCCCCAATATCTAGGTTAGATTTCCAAGACACTGGTTAGATAGATATCTTTCACAAGACTGTCCTTAGAATGAGGCTCAACCTTCAGGAGTCAGGGTTAGATTGCCCCGATACCTGTCTCAAAATAAATTAAAATAGAGGTTTTAGGACTATCTTTAGAATGGATCTTAGTCCTCCAATATCTAAGTTAGATTTCCAAGACACTGGTTAGATTGACATCTTTCACAAGGCTATCCCCAGAATGAGGCTTAACCTTCAGGAGTCAGGGTTAGATTTCCCCTATACCTATCTCAAAAGATGGTAAATAGAGGTTTAGAATCATCTCCAGAATGGAGCTTGATTACCAGGAGTCAGGGTTAGATTGGCCCGATACCTCTCCCAAAAAGATAGTTTTTGACAACCATATCTAGAACGGAGCTTGATCCTCAAGAATCTGAGTTAGATTGCTCAGATACTTAAAAGATGACAAGATGTAAGGAATAAAGATGCCCTTATTGATTATGGAGTATCCAGTTTTGACTGTGAGGTATGAAAAACTGAACATGCCCGAAGTGATGAGATGCCCCTTAGCAATAAGGACTTTTGAAAATTAGATCAGATTAATTGGAATAAATTCAATGATGTAATTATCCTGCCCCCTCGGGAGCGAAATGGAAAGATGACATGTCATAATGATGATGGAGAGAAAAAAATCATAGATATATGTTGAATCAGAGATCAAGAAGAACTCAAAATAGATTATGGAAGAATTCAAAAGATTCAAAATCAATTTCGAGTGATTTTGAGGTCTAGTTGACCAAGTTAGACTAGTGTTGACCAGAGTTGACTAGAGTTGACTTTTGAAGGAAAAAAGCCAAAGATTTGAGAAAATGATGATAAGATATGATTCTAACAATAAAGTGACATCAGAAAGTTGACTGCATAAGTGTCCGATCACGTCGGTCCCAAAAATTTTAAAATGCAATTTTGAGCTATATAGGAGTGTCAGATTTCGATTTCGATCCTGAAAATGGATTGACCATATAGCTGAAGATATAGAGCGAGAATCAAATACTTGTGTAGTCATGATGAAACCAAGACTCTAAAGAATAACTCCCCTATGTATGAACCCAGGAGAATGCAAAGAAGAGAACACTAAATTGTTGCCATAATGCAAGTCTAGAATGAAAACGCAATCATATGCTAGATGCAATATGAAAATGCAAATCTATGCTAGATGTAATATGAAAGTGCAATTCTAGGACATGGTTGTGAGACCCATCGTAAAATCATCATCATTGAGAATTTTTTTGGAACATCAAAGTTGATACAACCCTTACTGGCGCCACAATGCAACCATAAGGATATGAATATGACTTATCATCAGATAAAATGTAGGAAATGAATGTAAGCACCAAGGCACAAAAGCCAAGATGACCTAAACATTGTTTCCAGTTAATGTTGCAAGAGTACACCAGTATTGAGGCATTCAAAGCCAAGATAACCATGAGTGTGATCATGTGTAAACAAATAGAGCAATAACAAACAAAGCAATAACAGTCAAGGAGATAATACTGACCTCACCATGGCGTGCAAATAAACAAGATCAAGGGATGTGAGGTTGTTCCACCTTAGTGCGGGAGTTCTTATCACATACACCCTATTTATTTGACATTATCAGATCATCAGGACTACACCAACAAATAGTAGACAAATAAAATATCAATGAAATCCACAAGAATAGACAACATACAAAGAAATATACGAGCATAGCTCAGCCAGTTTCAAAGTTTTTGAATATATTCATGTTTATAGGGTGTTAAAAAACACCATTGTTTTTGTGAGTGCATTGTGTTTGATTGTTATTAATATATGTTTACATTTGAGATATCCAATGTGTGTTAAAAAAAACACAGATGTGTCCAAAGATAGTGTTAAAAAACATTGTTTATGGTGGTGTTGAAAAACACCAGTTTGTGTCAGTAGCGAGTTGTCCTTGAGAAGTGACAAGATTACTGACTCAGGTGTAAACCAAATATGTTATCAAATGGGGGGCCCATGCCCCCAAGTAATGATGACTAACTTGACGTATGTTGTGAGGACAAACTAGATGTGATTTCCCCCAAGCGTATGGTGCTAAATCAATGACAAGTTAGGAGGGTTCACAAAGGAACCAGAGTGTCACGAAAGTGACCAAAGATATGTACAAACTAAAGTATAGAAGCGTCAAGACCGAGTATCAATAGATAGAGCATTTGAGGATAACTCCAACTGTAAAAAATGTGAGCAATCTTTATAGAATAGTGACAGTAGGTAGACACAGTGAGAACCACTGGTGACCGACGTGAGAGAGATGCTCAAATGAAACAATCATAGTATGAGCTAGACATCAGTAGGTAGACATAGTGAGAACCACTGGTGACTCATGTGAAGAAGATCCTTAAAAGATAATAGGATAGTGCCCCCTAGATCAGGAGGGTTTCCCTGAGAGTATGACCAGTTTCAATCCATGTAAGTTGGTGTCTTGACGGGAATTGAAAGAAAATGCAAGCAGGAAAGAGGAAAGTAGCAATGTAGGGAAGCAAATGCATAAAGCCAAGTGGTTTTGTGATAGATATAACATTGTGGAAAAAGAGGTGCCTATTTACCAGGTTTTCACCTTCTTGGAAGAAATTCTTTTTTTGCTACCATGACGCCTGTTTGCCAGGTTTTCATCAATGGCACTTTTTTTCTTTTTTTCTTTTTCTTTATTTGTATTTTTCAATTTTTTTAATTTTTTTGTGTTTTTGGAATATATGATTTTTTTTGGAGATACATCAAGGAGCCTATCGCTAGGTTTTCACTAAGATGATCATTTTTTCAGGACTTTTTCAGAATTTTAGGATTTTTTTAAGACTTTACTATATACATAAGCATACTAAAGATGTCTCAGCTATAGAACCATTTCAGATGAAGAGCGTTGATGGGCTCTTTGAGTTGTTCTCCTTCAGTAGTAGAAATTTGATAGGTACTAGACCCAAACACTGTAGTAACAATATACAGACCAAGCCAATTTGGTTCAAACTTCCCTTTTTGGATCTGATGTTCCTGGTTCTTAGGATTCTCCCTCAAAACAAGGTCACCCGCTTGGAAATCCATTGGTCTAACCTTCTTGTTATATCTCTTGGACATCCTTCTATGGTATGATCTAAGGTGATCGAATGCCACTTGGTGACGTTAATCAAGTAATTCTTTCTCTTGTAGCTGAGATATTCTGGTATCTTCATCAGTAATGAGGCCTTTTAGAGAGACTCACAGAGAAGGAATCTCAACCTCAATAGGTAGCACAGCATCTACTCCATAAACCAACACATAGGGAGTAGCCTCGGTTGGTGTTCTTATACTTGTCCTATACGCCCAAAGAGCTGGATTGATCCAGAGATGCCAATCTTGTCTAGATTTGTGCACTATGTGATGCAGGATCTTAAGGATTGTTTTGTTGGATTCTTCCGCCTGTCCATTACCTTGAGGATAATAGATGGAAGACCAATGTTGAGTAATTTTAAACTTAGAGTAGAGCTCTGTCAAATCCTTGTTTTTAAATTGTCCCACATTATCTTTGATAATTGTTGAGGGTACACCATGCCTGCAGATGATGTATTTGAGAATAAACATAGGTACTATTTTTCCACTGGCAACGGTGAGAGGGACTACCTCCACCCACTTAGTAAAATAGTTCGTAGCTATGATGATAAAATTATGTCCATTGGAGGACGAGGGCTAGATCTGACGCACCAAATCAAATGCCCATTGTTGAAATGGACAAAAAATAATGAATGGAATAAGCTCCTTGGCTGGAGCATGAATCGGGTTTCCATGTAATTGATATTATTTGCATGACTTAGCAAACTCTGTTGCTTCTTTTTCCATATCTTACCAATAGTAACCAGCTCTAATAAGTTTATGGGCCAATGTCAGGTCGTTAGAGTGGGACCCATAGATGCCTTCATGCACCTCTACTAACACTCATTTGGATTCATCAGGTTCTAAACACTTGAGGAGGGTACCATCTAGACCACATCTATACAAGTCATTAGTGATGATGATGAACTGTGAAGCACTATGGATTAGGTGACGTTTCTCATTCTCGGAGTAAGTGTCTAGAACAATCTGGTCACGAAGGTAGGAGAAGATGTGATGGTAGTGGGATGAATCATGTCCTATGACAAAATAGATCATCCAAGAATCAGGGGAGTCATAGGCTGGGTAGTGTAACATCTCCACTAGGAATTCATGTCTAAAATCATTTTCAGGCATCTGTAGCATAGAGGCAAGAGTAGCCATGGAATCTACCGCTTTATTATCTACCCTCAGAACCTGTTGAAATGTGATATGAGTAGAATACTATTTAAGATCATCAACCAACCATTTCTAAGGTACCAACTTGTCATCCCTTGTTTGATAGATATCATTGACTTGATTGATGACTAGCTATGAATCACCAAGAACATTTAGTTCATCTACCCTCCACTCAAGGGTGATCTTCATACCATTGATGAGGGCTTTGTACTTAGCAATATTGTTCGTACAAGGAAACAACATCTTATACACTTTTGATAAAGAGTACCTTTGAGGTGTAATGAGGGTAGCTTTACTGAGCAAGTATCTCAGAGGGTCAATTTTAGCAATTAGACGTGTAGTATGAGCCAGCATATAGTGCCGCAATTTTTGCGAAGCAAACACCACTGCAAGGCAAGCCTTCTCTATAGAAAAATATTTCATTTCATATGAGACCAGAGTTCTACTAATCTAATAGATATCCCTCTCTTTGTTGTGCTGATCTTCCTTAGCCAATAAGATACCCAATGATGTATCCGTAGTAGATATGTAAAGTATAAGTGGGTTCCCATGAATGGGAGGCATCAAGATTGGTGGATTCACAAGATACTCTTTGATTTGTGTGAACCCTTCATCACATTCTTTTTTCCATGGATAAGCCACATCTTTGTGCAAAGTCTTGGTAAATGGTTGTGACATGTCCGCCAGTTGAGAGATAAAATGCCAGATAGACTGCAGTCGGCCTTGAAGTCCTCTCATTTGTCTAAAATTTTTTGGTGGCGGAATTTTCATGATAGCTTGTACTTTGCAAGAATTACTTTGACGCCTTTGGCAGAGATGATATAGAAAAGTAATTTTCTAGATGTTACGCCAAATGTGCACTTCTTAGGATTGAGTCTCAGACTGAATTGTTCCATTTGATCTAGTATAGGACCTAGATCTGCAAGATGTTTCTTTTGGTGCATGCTCTTGGCTAGAGTGTCATCCACATAATATTCCATTGTTTTATGCATCATATCATGAAATATGGTGGTGAGCACTCTCTAATATGTAGCACAGGCATTTTTGAGTCCAAAGGGCATGAAACTCCAATAGAAGCTGCCCCAGGCACATGTGAAGGAAATTTTATCTTGGTCCTCTGGCACAATTTTTATTTGGTTATAGCCAGAGAAACCATCCATTAGTGAATACATTTCATACCTTTCCATCATATCTATGATCATATAAATATTAGGCAATGGAAAATCATCCTTAGGACATGCCAAATTCAGGTCTCTAAAGTCTGTGCAGACTCGTATAGATTTATCTTGTTTGGATACTGGAACAATATTAGAGATCCACTCTGCATAATCAATTACTTGGATAAACACTGCCTTAAGAAGTTTCTCTAATTCAGCTTTGACAAGTAGAGCCACATGTGCATGCATTTTGCAAAGCTTCTGCTTGACAGGCTTAACAACTGGTGCAATGGACAAATGGTGCATGATTAGATTAGGGTCTAATCCCAGCATGTCTGAATATTTCCATGCAAAGTTAATCTTTTTTCTTCTAAAGAATGTAGTGAATTCATCTCTTTCTACCTCTGATAGTGATTGTGCCAAGTGAATAATCTAAGGTTCTACCTCTGTACCCAAGTTGATAGGTTGAGTTGGCTCAATAAGAATAGATGATCTTTCCTGAAAATGACTTGGGAGTGCATCAAGTATCTCATCTGCAGGCACCTTAGAGAGGTTTTCACCCTTGGATATGTCTTTTATTTTGACTATTTTAGTATTTGATACTCCCACAAGGTGGTTTTCACCATCAGAGTGCCTATTTTTCCTTCTTTTTATTTTTTGACTAAGATACTTGATGTCAGCCTCAGTCATGTTAACACTTGCTTCACTAGTGGGAGATGTTATAGGTTTAACAGTGTGTAGGTAACAGGAAAGAGCGTAATCATTCTAGAACGTAAGGAATTCATTAGATGGGGAGGTAGAGTTCTAGTCTATAAGCTCAGGATGGCAAAGTGAAAGAGGAGTGACGGGTTCAAGTGCGTTCATGGTATAATCATCAAAATCATGGACAAGCAAGTTGAGACCCAAAGCGATCTCATCCAGAGGTATAGTCAAATTCCTTTGATTCCTAGCGACCGTAGTAGATGACATGTTAACATCTAAGGAGTCAGACTCATGTGACCCTACACTAGACCATCCACCTACTTTGAGAAGGTTTTCATATGCATTAGCTGTATCTGTATCTCTGTCAAAAGTGGAATATGACAAGCTATCAAACTCATATTCATGGGAGTTCATTTCATCATTAGGTCTCATGTCAAGAACGTGGGTGAAATCAACCCTTTGTCCCTAGTTGGGATGAGTTCTACCTAGAACCTATGCTATGGTAAAATGTGCACATGTTGACTTAGGTACCTTAATAGTGTTTGTAGCATCAGTTGCCTCTTGTGTAATGAGAAGTGACTAGAATTCCTGGTCAAACTATTCTTGAAAGTGTGGTGGTATGTATAAATCACCTTAATGGCTAGGATCTAGAGTATAGATTTGTTTCCACTCCTCATAAGTTAATGGAGCAAGTGAAGTGGTGGTATCAGAATCATTATCAGTGTCTACTATACTGACACATGGTACAAATTTATTTGGCTAAGCAAAGAATGCTGCCAGGTCTGGTGAAATAGGATAAGGAAAAGTATCCTCATCAGAGTTGTCTTCAGGTTCTACAATTTTAGGTGTTTCTTCAGGTGTTGGTTCCTTATCTTCTTGAGGTACAAACTTATTTATTCCTAGTTTGAATGTGAATTTCTTGAAGCCTATACCTATAGAGTTACATGTTCTGCAACTGATAGCTTCAAGTGGTGCAATCAATCCCTTATGATTTGCACCTATGGGACCATTTCCTTTATAGCCAAAACATTGCATAATAGATAAACCTTTACCATATTGCTCAGGTTTTATGTCATAAGGAGGAGTATTTTCAGAATTATCTTCTCATTTATAGATCCAAGCCTTGATAGCTCTATTTTCAGCTTCTTCTTCTAATGGCACTGTGGCTTGTACAAAGGTACCACCATACTTTGTTGGAGGAGGAACCGTAGAAGGTTTAGTGTTCTCAGAAGGTCTCCCAAAGGAATGGGGAGACAAAGGAAAATATTTAATAAATAGCACAGGTTCAATCAGATATCCTCCCATATAAATTTCTTTGAGTGTCAAGCTCTTTTCCATTTCTTTTAATTTATCCTCAAGGAGTTCAATAGATTCTTTGTTGGTAGGCACAAGGATGTCAGCAGATTTTTTAAGGGCATTGCAATCATAGCGTGTATTAGAAGGTATAGTCACTTTAGAACCTTGGAATAGAAACTTAATGAACTGATGGTATGTGGAAGGGACATCTTGCATTTCATGGACCCATGGCCTTCCTAACAGGATATTGTATGTCAAAGGGATGTCAAGCACTTGGAAGATAACATCTCATTCAACAGGACCAACTCTAATTGGAAAGATGACTAGCCCCTTGGATTTACATTCTTCCTCATCATAGGATTTAATGGTAATCTTATTGCGAGCATCAATGTAATCTTCACCATACCCTAACTCAATAAGGAAATTAGTAGAGAAAATATTTAGGCCAGCGTCGTTATCTATGAGAACACAGTGAACATGCTTTGGACCTATCATGACTTCAATGTGCAGGGGATTATTATGTGGGTGACTCAAAGAATGGTCATCTTCCTCAGAGAAAGAAAAATAATTTGAGGAGGTCAAGTGACCTACCATAGATTGAAACTAGTCGAGATCAAGATATTTTGGGACATTTGCCTCAGTGAGGGCTTTGTCAAAGATTTCCCTGTGAGCAGGGGAGATTTTCAGGAGATCAAAAATAGTTATCTGAGCATTAGTATGTTACAATTGATCAAGAATGTTGTAATTGGTAGCATTAGATGAGGTACCCACTTTTGGATTCTTAGTAACAGAGTCAACCTTAGCTTTGTCTGAAGGTTGAGTTGATGTAGATATAGAAGGCTCAGGGCCTTTGGGGATGATTTTAGCGCGAGATCAAGTAACAACATTAGCATTGACTTGAGACTACCCTTGTTTAGAGGACTGAGGTGTAGACCCTTGCAAAATGAAAGGTGTTTTGGACTTAGAAGTATCTTCCTTTCCCTTAAGAATGATGACATTACAGTGTTCAATACCAACAGGTTCAACCATATTAATGACATTGTCATTATTGGTGTAAGTATAGTTGACCTTAGCATCAGTATTTTTGCCTTTAGATGATTCACCTTTTTCATGAGGAGGAAATGGATCCTTGAAAGCTTGGTGATCATATTTTTGTTGTGAATTCCCACAACAATAACCTCACTATCAATGAGATCCTGGATTGTGTGCCGCAACGTAAGACAAGTAGCTATTTTATGACATTTGTTTTGGTGAAAATCACAATAAGTGGATTCATTCCACCAAGAGGGTCTTCATTGTGGATCATAAGGTCATGGATTAGCCAACATAGTAAGTAAATGGTTGTCCACAAGAGTCTCATAAACCACCTCAAGAGATTCTCCTAAAGGATTAAACTCACACTTGGGCCTAGAAGCCCAAGGCTTAGGTCCAAAAAATCGTGAAGTACTAGGTTTGGATTCTGCCACAGCCTGTTCAGTGGCTTTGGCCACTTGCATCATGGTAGTGAGATTAAAGGCAGCCTTGGAAGGCTTAGTAGTCACATTGTCTACAACTCCATCATTCACAACATTTTGGTTGTTGTTGGGAAATTTGGATTTATCTTTGCTTGAGCAGGAAGACCCTTGTTTATTTTCCTTGTGTAAGGTCAATTCTCCTTTCTTGATCATAAATGTCTTTATTCTTATAGCTTTTTTGATCATATCATCAAAGGTTAAAGGACCTTGTAGCTATACTTTATACCCAAAGTTGGGGAGAAGATTATCGAGAAAGATATCCAACTTTTCTGATTCAGGTATCTTGCGAGAATATTGTGTATAAAGTTGTCTCCATCTTTGGATAAATGCCAAGAAAGATTCCCCATTATTTTGTTTCAAGTTGCAAAGATCTTGAATATGAACCAGATGTTGGATGTTGCAAGAATAATGTTGTAGAAATAAATCAGCAATTTAGTCAAAGGTCTTGATGCCAGTTGGTAGTCTAGAGAACCATTCCATAGCCGATCGTCCCAAACTACGTGGGAAAGGACACATAAGATAGGTTGTGTCATGTATGAATTTCATGGAGAGAGCACCAAATTCTCTCAAATGGTCTTGAGGGTCAGATGTACCCAAGTATTTTTAATATTTAGGAAGTTCAACTCCTTTGGGAAAAGGAGGCATGTGAAGATCTTTATCAAATGGGAAAGGACAAATACTTTCTAGTGTGAATTGTGTGACAAGTTTTTCTTTCTCTTTCAAGAGTTGAGATAGTTGCTCTCACATAGTTTGCATTTCTTTGCGCAAGCAATAATTTTTAGTTTCTTCCTCTTTCTCAAAAAATATTTCTAAAGCATAATTGGAAGTTAACTTAGCCCCTTGATTGTCTAGCTCAAGAATGTATTTTTCTTTCTCCTCAGCTAATAGAATTCCCATCATTTTACAGAATTATTTCTTAGCATGAGCTTGTGCAATCTCTTCTTGAGTGATTTCAACTTCTACATCGTTAGGGGGTCTTCAAAATGGGACTTACCCCAATTTCTGAAGAGGTTAGTTATGCTAACCTCACCACTTGATTGGTTATGATCTGCCATCTTGCCAAAATGCAAGGATTCAAGGTGTAAAGACTTGGTATGAAAATATTGAGTGTTCTATGAATTTGCATCTTCTTGGAACAAAGGATTTCAAACCCTACTAATATCCACAGGAAATGACCGTTTATTGTAAGGTCGTCATACTAGGGAAGGAGATCGAGATGATTCCTCACTAGATGTAGTCAGTAATGGTGTGGAAAGCACAGATTTGTCTTGACTGATTGAAGGAAATTTTTTGCCACTTCAAGTTGTGACAGTCATAGAAAAAGTTTTGAATAAGGAATGTGAACTAGGACCAAACTTGAAACTGTCTCAAAGTAATTGCACAGAACGTGCCAAAAGGTGAATTATCCTTGGTGCAAATCATCTAAGATGAGGCTAAAACAAGCCAAGAGATGACTATTGCGACACAAGGCATGACGACATGGATGAAATAAATCAAAAAGACATGAGACAAGACCAGTTTAAGCAAGAATAACATAGCTCTCAACCTAAGAAACCAAGTTTTAGATTGTGTGAAGATAGATGGCAGAAAAATAGACCCATATTAGAGACCAGATTTGATAGAAGTACAACTGACTGGCAAATTTTAGCTGACTATTTTGGTGAAAAGACTCTAGTTTCGTGTGACGAAATACTCTATCACGTGAAGTTTCTCACCAAACCACGCAAAGAAATGCTCTCTTCACATGAAGAATGACACCAGTCGACAGAATAAAAGAATGACAGGATAATGGCACTGTTGCCAAATGTCGCGCGATAGTATAGTATGTATCACGTGAAGATTCTCACTGAATGATGTAAAGATTGGGAAATTTCAAGCAAAACTATGAAAATGTTGAAAAAAGGATATTTACAGAATCAAATTGTTAAGACCAGTTTGCATTTTCCAAGATGAAATCATGTTGTTTTTTGACAGATAGTTCAAGTTACAGATTGTTTTGGACATGTTCAAGATTGAAAGTTTATGTTTTTTGACGATAGTTTCAATTGTTCAAATGATACACCCACGCAAAACACATTAAATAAAATGTTTGTAGTACTAGAACAAGAACATCACAATCCTAGGATAGCCAGGACAATATCTTTTGAGTCCCCACTTGAACCAAAGTCTAGCTACACTTACTCTTAGTAGATAACTTAGAAGCTTAGAAGCACTGGCTCCTCCTTACATATGCAATCACTTCTCAAGTATACCAAGTTTCAGACCCCAAAGGAATTGCTTCCCAAAGGGCTATTATCTCTACTAAAAGTCATAAGGATGTGGGGCACCTTAGTTAGTCTCTAACCTTCTGCGCCAATAGATAGAGGGTTTTTGGAAAACTAGAACAATAGTTTGTAGTAAGGACATCCATTCATGTGGTTGTGATCAAGTTATTTTCCCAATAAAGGGGGCTCTCCCACTCCGTTCAAAGAAAGGCTTTCACCTTAACAATGTCGGGACTTTAATGCACCACTAGGGTACTGGAGGAGATTTTGGTTGCCACAACAAATTTACGCCTATCTATTGTGACATTAATCACAATAGTAGTTTTTATATACTGGTTAGGAAGGGCTTGGCTTTAGCCTATTACCAGTTGGGCATCCACTCTCATCGGCTCTGCTAAAGCTCTCAGGAGGTAGCCACTCTAGAAGAATCACATGAATTTCTCTTACACCCAAGATCCATAAAGGCAAGCGGGGAGGATACATTCATTTAGTTCTTAGGATTACAATCTTAAAAAAACTTCAATCACACAAGAAAATGATTCATTTTAAGCACCAACCGAAGTGTGTTTTAACTACTGAAAATAGATATAAGAAGTTGTGAAAACATGCAAGGTCTTTGACAAACGTCTTGCAATAAAACCCATTAGTAGTTTGTAATTCCTTTCTTCATATCAGCGTCCTGCAACAAACATATCAAAATTTTATGATGACTTTTCTTTGTCTCAGCGTCCTGCAAACCACTGTTATGTTGTTTCAAAAGATAAAATTAGGGAAGCACAGATGTCAGAAAACAACAGGTGGTTAGAAAACTGAGGCAACGAAATATCAAACTAAAAGCTCTAGACTATAATTTTGTGTGATAAAGTATGCTAGATCATGCGAACAAGTGCTGTATGCCACATGAAGAACTAGAAAGTTCACGCAAGACGTACAGAAAGTTTGCGTGAAAATAGAATAGAACTTGTATGAAAGTACCGACAGAATGCAAAAAAGTGAAAAAGATGAAATGAAATAAGGCCAGAATAGAAATGTACCTGTCCCACGGTGGGTGCTAGAAATGTATGTGGTAAATTATGCCTTGTTAATTCACCATACACTTCAACATAGTCCTTCTTCATCAGATACACACAAGACTAAATATGAGATTATTCATCCTATTTGCCTACATGATTTGACCTATTGCTTTCTATCCAGATGGGGTTTTCGAAATAGCTCTCAGAACGAGAGTCTCACAACCATAGACCAATCTAGGAACAAAGGATTTTTCTCCATGAATGCAATACAATGCAATATTAGTCTAAGAAATGAGAGATGTAAGATAATCTAAGACATGATGATAAATGCAATTATTCTAGAAATTGAAGCTATTCTATTGCAAAATGATATTATTCTATATGAGACACGATAATAATTCAGTATTCTAACAATGCATATTTTCTCCACGGATTCAGGAAGTCAGGGGGTTTTGAATGAAGAATGAGAGTTCTTTTATAGACTCAGGGATGATCAGAATAGAAGCTTTCCTCTTTGAAATAAAATAGATAGAAAAGCCAGTTCAGAATAGAAAGCATTATTCAAAAGAATACAATAAATTGTTTTCTTCCTCCTTTAACTGTTTTCTTTCTTTAATTTAATTATGTTTTATTTGAATTAAATTATTTTTCTTTCTCTTTAAAGAACAATTATTTCAAAGATTCTATTTCTGAACAGAGATAAGATTTTTGAGAGAATATTCAATTAATTAAATAAATATGACCTCATAATTGCTTTTTTCTCAATTATCTAAATAATTAAATTTAATTATTGAAATGAGGATATTTGTTTAATAATTAAATATTATTTAATCCCTTTTTCATGTGTCTTAGCTAAAGAGGGTGAATTTAATTTAATTAAAGTGCTAGGACTTTATTAATTAAATTAATTCGATCATAAGGTTTGTTTAGCCAATAGATATTTATGAATTAAATATGATGTATGATTAATGTAGAATTAGGATTTTCTACATTTGACACTTAGGTTGAGTAGAGTCAGTCAAAAACTCAGAATTGCCTAGTACAATAGGACTTTGATGATCTAGAAGAGTGACAAATGCAAAAAAATTGGTTAGGGTTGCAAGATGCCAATTTTGGGGTGTTACACTTATCACTTTACCTTGCCCCTCCTTGAGATTGATAATGCTGAAATAAAGTCTCCCATGTGATATTTATCATTTCCTATTGAGATTGATTATTTCTTGGAGAAGCTTTGCAACAAGATTTTCATATAATTTACCTTCATTTCCAATGAGAAAGAAGAAGGTACATTTTCTAAACAATTGGGATATACATACAGAAAATGTAGAGTAGAAGACATGTTTCACCAAGGCTCCTCTTAGGATGGAGTTGGTTTTGAAAAAAAATATGGGTTTTTTTTCATTGATTAGTGCCAAGTCATATGCATCATGTAGTATCTGACCTCTTAGAAACCAAATAATCATAGTTTTCCTAGAGTAAAAGGTTTTGAGATTGAAAAGAAAAATCCATATTAGGTGGAGGTTGAGAAAAGGATGAGATCCTTTTCTAGATCTTATGAGATCTAGTGTTGAAATAAGTGATAACTTGTTTCTAAGATCTTTTCATTGTTATGAATTATTGAACTGCAAAAAACTAATTTCCCTTCTCTATGACATTGAAGAAATGATCTCCAAGTTACTCCCAAGTGCCTATTGAGATAGGGTAAAGGATCTAGACAAATCAATAGTTTCATTTAAGGAGGTTGCTAGAAATATGAGTGTTGCATTTTTCTCAATGATATACCAGACAATAAGGACATCAAGTGGGATCTACCATTTTTCTATGCCACAAAATTTCTTTGTGGTCATGGAAGAACTATGTAATTTGAATATTGAGATTACACTTGAATCTATGTTGTACTAAGTCTAGAGGTTAACCCTTGAGTTAGAGTCACTAATGGAGGTAGTGGAAGGCCTATATTTTTTACTATTTTTTATTCATCAATAGGCCTCTAACTCAATAACCTACATCTAATAAAGCATTATAGTGGTCTCATCAGGAAAACCAAGGAAATGAGTTTTGATCTCTAAAGTTGATGCCACAGAGACATAGCCTTGGGAAGTTCTACAAATAGGGGACTAGTTTCTACTTTGCATAATGACCTCAAAGATTTTAGAATTCAATTCTGCATTTTCATAGGGGATGAAAATGTGAAGATATTGAGGACATACAAAATACTTGAATAAAGGTGGTCTTCTAGACTAATGATCATATCATTCTTCTAATAAAAATAATATAATTTGATGGAAAAAGCATGTACAAAAGTTTAAAAGAGTATCTAACATGAATTAAAAAATTTCATTCTCATGATAGAATTGAAACTCAAAAGTTAAACAACACTGACCAGTAATGACAATAATTTCAAATGTCACAAGTTATTTAGTTACATAATTAAATAGAAACAACACATGGTGAAGAAAAATTTTCCATTATATTATGTGTTTGTCTTCTATTCATGAAAAAAAAATGCTATGGTTTGAGTCTTACAATTTATCATTTGGTTTCTTTCAATGTCCTTGTACAAAGAATAATCATCAACCACTCAAAGGGAAACTAATTCTATCTTTGTAGAAAATGTCTTCTCTTTCTAGAAGGGATTCTACAACCAAAATGATTCCTTCTCATGTGTATCTATACAGAATTGCAATATGTAAATGCATAACATAAACTTTATATTCAATTAATTTTAATGGATGATAATTACATTTCTAAGAACTGGAAATATAAAGCCCTTATTTCTATTAATAACCACTTATGAGAGTGTAACTTCCCATACCTAAATATCTATCTACTTTATTTTATTTAATCTAAACCTAGAAACTAACCTAATTAATGTAATACACAACCATTCCCCGCTCCCTTATTATATTAATTCAAAAAAGAGTAGAAGTTGAAAGCGTTTTGAACTCAACTCTTTTGGAGACTTTGATGAAGCACCTTCACCAATCCTCCCCGCTCACTCAAGAAACATCGAATGAACAACAATAGTGGATCTCATGAACGTAAAACCTGTAACCAACTGCACCACTCAAGAAAAAATGAATTGAGTACATTAGTGGATCTCGTCAGTATAAAATGTGTAACCATCTAAACTTCTCAAGAAATACTGAATTAACTATATTAGTGGATCACTTGACCATAGAGCCTGAAACCATCTGCACAACATGAGTGTTCCCACCTCCGTTGCAAAATGAGACACATTTCCTCTAAAATTCTACATCTCCTCCAAGTGTGTCCAATGCTCCCTCTAGTACTACACATGAGATGCCCTTCCTCTAAAATTCCATATCTCCTTTGAGTGTGTCTAACACCTTGTTGGTAAACAAATTGTTCTTTTGAATGTAACTCCAAAATACCCAGAATTGTGTAAGAACAATCGAATACAATAGTTGGGAAATAGTTACTTGAGAACCTATTTTCCCTCTGAATTGGAAGGTACAACTCCCTTATGTGAATAATGTTCGATGAATTTTAGTCTTTCCTAACCTAAAAGGGGTATTCTCTTAACCCGAAAGTAGGAGAGGTAAACCAAGCTAAATCTAGATAGAAAATAGCTCAGGTGAAGTAATTACAACTCTAAAACTAACCATTTCTAAGACTTTATCGATCAGATTAACTCCCCAAAACAAGTGATGCATAGGCCAACACTAAAATGCAAATGCAGGACTAAAAGCTAACAATGTGATGATATGAGTCAATCTATATTATAAGAACATTCCCAAAACTTAGAGAAGCAACTGATTTTACCCTAAATTAACCGTATCAAATCATAATACAAAACTTTAGTTCAAATACAGATTAAGAGTCTAATTCAAATGAGATGTTCCAATTCAATAGAAAGATAAATGAGATGTAATGGAACAGTTAAAGAAATGGCATTCAGACATACACAATTGACTCAACAATGATGATATATTCCTCACACCAAAATTTAGCCAACCTTTGTATTGATTTTTGGATTCATACATATAGAGTTCTAGGTTGAACCGTTACAAAAAGGAGTAACCAAAACGGTTCAACTTCCCAACTAGAAATGATAACCAAAGGTCTATCCGTTACAAAAATTTGACAAAAATAGCACAAGAGGAGAATATATTTATGATTTGGCTTCCTTCTCCTAAGCTAATTTAGCCCTATAGGCAATCACAATAGTGATAACCTAGATGAGCTCTTCATGTCTGTTGACGTGGACATTGATGTAATGGACGAGCCATTTGGAATGCTCTTTGGCTAGAGTCTTGATTGCTTCTAACCGGTCTTTTAGTTCTTCCATAGCCTTAAAGATGAATCCACTCAATTGCTGGAGTTCTGGCACCTTGTCTAAATGAGTCGAAGATAGCTCTACCAAATTATGCAAGTAGTTTGTGAATGACTTTTGCATGTTGGCCACTCCAAATATTGCTTCGCCTTCACCACTACTCTGCAAATCCACATGAAGTCCTAGCAGGAGTTTATAATTTTTACTTTGCTCCTCCTACACCTTGACATCTATTTGTTGTAGCCCTGTCTCGGCCTGAATAATCATCTTGATTTTGAATTCCAGAATTTGGAGCCATTCGATTAGGGGCTCATCACCCTTCTATAGGATCTTATCTTTTAGGGCCTCCTTAGTCTTCATTTCTACTGCCACATGCAACATTACTATTCATTCTTGACATCTCACTCTCTCTGTAGTGAGAGTCTGTAGATTCTTCTCAATGTTGTTTTTCTCCATTTCTAGCCTTAGAACATCATTACCTAGCTGCTCAATGATCACTAGACCCACTGACTCAAGCCTCTCAATCCACCTCTTACCAATCTATCTGTAATTTCGATCCTCTTGCAACTTAGCTAGGATGGCCTAGTTCTCAATAGTACTAGGATCAAAGGAGATTTGAGTACTGGGAGCGCTTGCAATAGGAGTTAAGAGCTGTCTAATGAACTCAATCAGCTCAGCCACTTCTACTTTAAGCTAAATTTTGGAAGTCTTGAGATCTTCCAACTCCTCTTCTATTACTACATTGGTGGACTTCCACCAATCCACTTTAGTGTTGTGCCAACCTAAGCCCATATCAAATGATTGCAACTAAAAATTAGAAGCCGCTAGATCTTTGAGCCTGCCTTCTTTGGTAGGCTTGGCTACTTCCATGGTGAAGTGCCCTGTTTTAGGATCACGACCCAGAGTAGACATAATTTTTTCACTCTTCAGTTTACTGGTAGTAGCCTTGGGCTGGAAAGCCCATGATAGGGTGTCCTTGCTAGGAACTACTTCTTCTACCCTCTACCTCTTGTGCTCTAGAGTATTTGCTATCCATGATTCTGTGCTAGTGACCTTGTTGGCGGAGACCAACTCTTCGATGAATAGCTTCCTAATAAGTGGAGGAGTAGCTTTGGGATGAGAGGCGAATGGGTTCACTGAAGTAGGTGAGGAGGGGATTAATTTCACAACCTGAGTAACCTCCTGTTGCTCTCCACTTCTCTTATCATATTTTGTAGAAGTACTAGGGCTATCCTCTCCAACTTCAACTATAACAAGGAACATCCTCTTTGGAGTTTCTTGAGTCAAAGTCTTGGCTGAAATATCTATAGTAGTGGTAATAATTGACTGCTCAGGCTCTGTAGCTTTAGGAAGCTCGCCTGTAGACTTAACTTGATTTTTCGGGTCGGCCTCTTCTGTGACTTCGACATTTGGAAGGGGACCTTCTCCACAAGTCTTCTCTAAGAGAGAGGATTTTTTAGGAGGTTCATCTCCTCCCCCCAATGGTTGAATTAATCCCTTTGCAACTAGAAATATTTTTGCAGAGGAAGTGGTTGCAGTACCCATAGTTTCTTTCGCAGGAGTTCTCTGAGTGGGAGGTTTCCTCTTTGACCTTTTCTTTTGGCTTACAGTCCACTCAGCCCACTGAGCTATTCTTTTGAAAATACCCACCATTACGGTCTGCAAGTCACTTACCACCTGGTCTAGCATAGGCTCCGAAATGATAGGGGTGGACTTTATTTTCTCCAAGTAGGTGTCATCTTACAGATGGTTACCATCATCTTCTAGCCCTTCTACTACAATGTTAACATTGAACTTTTTGATTTGTTCAATGGTTAATCGGTCGTAGAATCTTTCCCTACTCTCCATGTCATCTTTGCAATTGGCCCAATAGTCTTCAATATCAGGTACATGATGAATAGCCCAGCTCATCTGCAAGACATCTCTGGCGTAATCAATAGGATCATATTGCGGTCTCAGAATGTCATATGTTGCTAGAGAGAACTTCTTCAAGAATGTTCTAAGGATATTATTTGTCTCTGATCAGGATGCACAACTATAAGCTTTGATGGCCATCAAGAACTCGTAGCCTTTCTTCTTCACCTCTAAGAAGATCAAGTTCACCTGGAGTGCTTGCCTCATTACTTCAATCATCATGATCATGTCTGTAGGGTATCTGGGTAGCTTCAAAGGAAAGTCATCGAAACCTACAAGATGAAGATATGAGAAACCCCCAAACTAAATAAAATAACATCCAAATTGGGTTATAAAAGCCATGGCTTCAGGAGAAAATCCCCTCTCTGGACAACCTTATAGCTCTCTGCACAGTCTCATTTTAAAGGGATCATAAACCGTGAGATAATTAGTAGAGATATTTTGTAGTTGCAAAGAAGGGAAAAACTTGTATCTTTTCACATCATCTGAGAATTCCTCTAATCTAGGAAGCCCAGGCCAGATTTGAATTGTGGCTAAAATATATATCAGGATAGAAGACATGTAAAATTCATTACGAAATTTGGCCCTATTGAGGGTGTCTGAGAGATTCTCACTTACCATCAATGCCCAATCAATGAAATGATGCTGAGAACAGATTATCTGAACCAGGAAGAAATGTTGTTCAATGAAATTAAAAGCTTCACTCTCACCTCTAATCCTGTGGAGTAATACCAGGATGTCCACTATCTCAGGTTTTAGATTTGTGCTGAATAACATTTTGGGCAACTTGCCCTTGGCGCTCTTGGGTTCTTTAAACCATGACTTCATAATCTCTCTTTTCCAGACTGGTCTCTTCGCTCAATATTTAGAAACTGTCCAGCTATAATTCATCTTAGAGTATTCTTCCTACTCTGGAATGCGGAGAGAATTCTAGATAGATTCTCTATCAATGGAGAGGAGCACCGTGTTGTCTGGCAGGAGAATTTGCTTGGTGTTCGGGTTGTATCAAGCTATACATTCCCGGACCAACTCAGGAGCCTGAACAGCTATAGGAAAACTAGTGGCTTTGACTAACCCACTCTCCTTTAGCTTCTCAGTGATAGGGTGGATTTTCTCTTCTCTTATTCTGTGATGGAAACTCTGCATGTCAAAGAATTCCAGTGAGGTATCTGAGATTTTATGCCACTCAGAGGTAATACCGTTCAATCCGTCAAATCCCACAAATCTAGAAGCCATGTGAGTGTGATTCACTTTGAAGATTTGAACTTCTCTTTGGAAAACAGGAACAAAGAGTGACTAGTCTTAGCTACTTCAAATTCAAATGATTTGGTGAACAATGGTGATTCTAGTTTGAGGTCTTCAACTAATTTTATACTTTTTTTTGAATTCTTACCATTTAACGACTGACTTCCCGTGTCACACGAATGAGAAGACCTTTATATTAATGAATAAGTCCATTAAAAAGTAAAACAACCTTATTTTAATTAATTACTTTTCTTTTCATGACATTAGAAATTTTTTTTTTTACTTTAGTAACCATAATGGTAACTTTCCTAAAGCGGCGGAGAATTACTTTTCTGCTTCTCCTTTGAGCAGAAAAATGCCTTTGGAGTGCTCTTTGTCTTAAAATCTACCAAAGGAGAATTCTGGCCTGTAGGGATGCCAAAGTGATATATATTGATTCCATTGGCCTTCTTATATGTCAGATCTCTTGTGGAATGAATTATTCTTTGAAATTTCTTCACATTGATAGCTTGGCGGAAAATGCATCTTGTGGGTCGGAACCCACTGGTAGGAGCAGTGGAGAAGCCATTTTCCACTTTTATGCCTATGGTGAATTCCATGAAATCTCCTCTGTTTGATCATTGATTTTGTTTCTCATAGGTTCGATATGAGTGCTCAAGGCTTTCTTGTTCTCAACTTCCTCATTTTCCATCTTTATTTATCTCTGGTATTCTTAAGTTTGTCAATTGTTGAAAGCGCACCTCGTATGTCATTTTCCGCCATGGAGAAGCCAAAACTTGATTTCCCGCCAATGTTGCAACTTGAAGATATGAGGCAAACTATTTTATCTGCTTGTAATTTTTGAAGCTAGAAACTTTAAAAACGTAGCCTTTACTGGATTACGGACTTAACCTACCCGATAAAACATGATTTTTGGACTCAAAATCCCCCCCGGCTTAGGAAAGAGAGGTCAAGTTAGGGGAGTCTGATAAAGGCCTTCTACCCTAAGGGGACTTCTAGACTAACTCTAGACTTGCATGAGACTTCAATGGATACTTCTACACACAAAACATCCATTTTTGCCTTGAGATATAAAGACCAAAAGTGAGGCAATAGCTGGCTCTGTCTGGGGACTTGGACATTCTCATGTCTAAGGAAGGAACTCAAATCTCTAGTTTTGCAAAGCTCAACAAAAGGTGGCTCACAACAAAACTAAGGCAAGACACGGAAAGGAAAGAAGAAAGGAAAACTAACTAAGAAAACAAAAATAGGAACTAAATGTAACTATGGTACAATACAGGAGTTACCTTTTTTCAATTTAGATTTGATAGAGCTTCAAATCCTAACCATTATATGTTAGGGGTAGTACCTCTCCATCTAGATAAGCCAATTTGAAAGAATTTTTATCGAACATCTGATGGATTTTTAAAGGTCCTTTCCACAGTGTTTCAAATTTCCCATGCATGCCCTTGGGTGCCCTACGCTTGTCCCATAACAACACCATGTCTCCTTCCATAAATTTTTGGGGCCTACTCTTTTTATCAAATAGATTCTTCACATGCATCTAATGACGCGTGATATGATCAATCATTTTCTCCCTTTCTTCTTCCAATTTGCTCAGGTACAGGATCCTTTTCTCCAAACCGTCTTCATATATGCCATCTTCTACTACTATCTTTAGCTTGTAAGTTGCTAATTCCAATGGAAATGGAAAAATAGCTCCTAATATATAGACAAGTTCAAAAGGAGATACACTAATGGCTCTTTTGGGTGTCACTCTATCTGCCTAGAGGGCTTTGTGGATCTTTTTATGCCAATTTCTCTGGTTTTCTGCCACAATCTTTTTCATGATGTTCACTAAATTTTTGTTGCTAGAGTCTGCTTGACTGTTCCCTTGAGGGAAATAATCAAAAGAGTGGTTGATCATGAAGCCATACTCAAAGCAAAATTCAATAATCTCTTGAGACGAAAATTATGTGGTGTAATCCATAACCAACTTAATCGGTACACCAAATCTTACCAGAATGTTTTCTTTGATGAACTCACATACTATCTCTGAAGTATTTCTTTTGGTCACCTTGGCTTCGACCAATTTCATGAAATAATCGGTCACAGTAATTATATAATTATGACCTACACTGGACATAGTGTTTATAGGGACAATAAAATTGAGTCCCCACTGTTGGAATGGTCCTTCAATTATCATGGGTCTGAGTGGTAATGCTGCTAACTGTGGCTTCCTGGTAAACATCTTACATTTTTTGCATCTTGACACCCATTGGTATGCATCTTTAAACATTCTTGGCCAGTAAGAACATTGTCTCAAAATTTTGAACATGGTGACTGATGAGGAGAAATGCCCTCCACAAGCTTCATCATGAAAAAAATTTAATAGTTTCTCTTGTTTCTATCTATTGACACATCGGAGGAATGTTCCATCTATAGATATCTTATATAGTCTATCTTCCCAGATTACATATTTAGAAGCCTTCAGTTTTAGGTCTCACCTTTTCTTTGAAGTTAATCCTTCAGGAAATTCACCATAGGTTAAGATATACACAATGTTCTCAAACCATGGGTCTTGCATACTTACCGCCAAAACCAACTGTGTAGCTCTTGGGTCTTTGTCTACTTGATTTTCTACCATTTCTTTGCATAAAGCGTTCCCTCTCACCAACTTGGTAGGCTTGATCTCTATGTTGTATTCTTGGGTTTTGGCTACCCATGCTCCTTGGTTGTTACATCCCACATCTTTTTGAGTCAGAATACTCTTCACCGTAGCCTCAGGTACATACACCAAGGAGTGGGAATGTAGAATATAAAATCTAAATTTTTTTAGGGCTTTTACCACTACAAAGGCATGCTTTTCAGTCTGAGAATATCTCATCTCATGGTTCTTTAGAGGTGTACTCATAAAATCTATGGGGGCTTGAATTCCCTCCTCGTTCTCTTGCATTAGAATAGTTGACAGAGTGTGTTTAGAAGAATAACAATAGATTATAAAATATTTCTTATAATCTGGATGGCATAATATAGGAGTGTTAGCTATGGAATCCTTGATACTTTTGAAAGCCTGCTTACCAGGGTCATTCCATTTGAAGTTCACATTCCCCTTCATCATATCAACAATATGCTTAGTAATTTTGGAGAAATCAGGGACAAACCTTCTGAGGAAGTTGACTTGACCAAAGAAGGACTTCACTCCAGTTTTATTTACTGCTAAACTCAGTTCCTGAATATCTCTTAATCTTTTGGGATCAATCCTTATACCTTCTTGGGAGACTATATGACCCAATAATTTCCCTTCAGTTACACAAAACACCATTTTCTTAGGATTCAATGAAATTCCATCCTCTCGGCACCTTTGCAATACTCTTCTTAAATCATTTATATGATCTATTCTCTTTTTAGAGAACATGGTAAGATCATCTAGATACATACCAATGGTTTTATTCTTCATATCACTAAAAGAAAGATCCATACCTCTCTGAAAAGTAGCTTCGACGTTGATTAATCCGAACAGCATCCTGTGATATGTGAAGGTCCCCCACGGAGTGGTGAAAGCTGTCTTATGCTGATCCATCTTCTCGACTTCTATCTAATTATATCTTGAGAAACCATCTAACATAGACATCATTTCAGCTCCAGCTATGATCTGCAAGAGATGATCCATATTGAGAAGAGTGTAGTTGTCTTTCAAGGAAGATTGATTTAGATTTTTGAAGTCAACATAGATCCTTATTTATCCGTTCTTCTTCCTTATGGGTACTATGTTTGCAACCCAAGTAGAGTGATGGATGGGATATATGATCTTGGCTTTGAGCATTTTATCAACTTCTCTGAATATGGCATCAGCAACTTTGGGCTTGTAGTTTCTCTGTTTCTGCCTGAAAGGAGTAGCTTGAGGTTTCAAGGGAATCTGGTGTTTGAATTTCCTGTTCATAAAACTTTTCAAATATTCGTAGCTCCAGGAGAAAACATCTTAGTATTCTAGAAAAAGATTCTTGGCCTCATTCCTTTCTTCTTCTGTACAACACTTCCCAATATTGATCATTTTGGGGTCTTTTTCAATTCCAATATTCATTCCTTCATATTCACCAGTGGTAGGCCCTCTTTCAATTCTTTTCTTTTTCACAAACATGTCATGTCTGTTGAAGAGTTTTTCAAGAGTGACTAGATGGGGCAGAATGATATTACCTTGCAATTGACTAATGTCTGACTTATCTTTCTTTGGCTCACTTTGGCGGCTTCCTTTACGATTGCCACGAACCTCTTTATGGAAGTCTCCAGCACTCTCTAGAAAGAGAAGGAGATTTTTGTCATCTTTGAAAACTTGCCAATCTTACACGTTATCCTACATAGATGGTCAATACATAACTTCCACTTGGAATTTTTTATCTTTGAATTCTAGGTGGGGAAGTAATAATGAGGCTGAGACAGCTAAAGAATCATCTTTGGAATTCAACTCTCTTGGCACAGATTCGATAAAAAAAGCATCCAATACTTCTATTTCATCCCATACTCTGTTTCTGTAATTCTTCAACCTATGGTTCTTTATAGAGTACTAATTCTTGAATTGTCATACAATTAGTTCAACATCACCACAAGCTCTCAAAATTTTCATACCTCTTTCTTTCGTGGCAAAAATCCCTAACAGGAGGGCTTCATATTCAGCGGTGTTGTTGGTGTTTCCAAACTCTAATTTGTAAGCAAATGGCTCACATACTCTGTCTGGTGATATCAAAACCACACCTACACCAGATCCTGATGACCCAAAACTATCGTCAAACTCAAGAGTCCATATCTGTGGCGGTGTTTCTTTAGCAAAAAATTGCTTTTCCTCTTTGGCAATTTTTGTTTCTGTCTCAGGTTTGTCAGTGAACAACATATAATTTCCGAACTCCAATTCTTTGTACAAGATCTGAGCTTTAGGATCATCAAATTTCAATACTGTAAACTTAGCTTTTTCCTCATGAACCAGTTTAATCTTTTTGTTACCTACTGGGTTTAGGGCTTGGGACCAGTCTAGCTTTATCTCCCCTCCAAGGTCTCTGCAAAAACTTCTGCTCAACAACAAACCGTAGCTAGCAGGTATATCAGCGACAAGGATGGTTAACAACATCTTCTTCTTAGGATGTGCTGCTAAGGCCACTTGAGCATCCTTAATCTAGCCAACCAGGGGTACTTTCTTGGAATCCATGGAGTAACATCTACCATGGGCTTTGGTGAGGGTAAGTCCCAAGGCTTTGGCCATGGTAGATGGCATTACATTATTTGATGCCCCGAAGTCTATTATACAATTGATCAATCTACAACTGTTAATATATAAAGACACATAGAATGGATCAAGCTTTTGGCCTGGGAAGGTAGCTAAAATAGATGATTGCCTCTATTCAACTGGGTCTACAAATAATGACTCATTTTCTATGGTAGTCATGACGTTTTGATTTAACTCTTGGTTTCCACCTTTACAATAATCTACCAGCTTTTGCAACTCAATAGGATTAGCCTTAAGATAGTCTATGGGGGAAATCTAAATTCTAGAATCTCTACAAAATTGAATAATGTCAAAAGAGTTTTTTTCTTTACTTAGTTGAGGAATCCTCTATTTTGAATCTGATTCATACTCTAAATATAAGTTTTTAGAGTCGTCATGTGAGTATGAATTTGGTTCTTCTCTAGATGCTCCAGCATTCCACACATCGGTCTGGTGCATTTTCCAAGCATGGGCTAAATCGGGACAACTTTCCCCATCATGATCTATGGTTAAGTGGAAGGCACACATATTACCCCTTTTAGAAGGAGCTTCTATAGCTAGCCTCTGTGGCGGAGTAGTTAACTATAATGTCTTGCCTTCTACATTCCTCCCGTCATTATATCTCCCAGGCCGCTCTTGAAAGTTTCACTGGTAGGGATTATTGAATCTAGGAAGTTGTCTCTTGAAGGCATTGAATTCATTAGACAAGTTTTGGAGCATCTCATCAGACGACATAGTATTTCTACTACTGGCTCTAGACTGTATCTCCCTTTTCCACTTCTTAAATGAAATCATGTGGTCTTCGACTTCTATAGTAGTTCTCTGTGTGGCATCCAAATTTGCAAGGTTCATTCTCCTTAGATCATAATTGATGTCCAGTGGCATAGTACTTATGAATAAATTTTTCAAATTTCCCGCCGTAGGCCTGTCAGTCGCTGGGATACGATTTACCAGTTTATTAAATTTGGCTACGAAATCCCTCATGCTAATCGACGGCTCTTTCTTGATAGAAGTCAATTGAGTCAACAGGGCATGTTCATCCTCAATGGTCTTAAACCTTCTTTCCAAGGTGGCTCTCATAGTAGCCCAATTGGTAATAGAAGAATCAGGTAAATGATGAAACCAATTAGCGGCACCTTCAACAAGAGTCTCAACGAATAGTCTGACGGCCACATCTTCTTCTCTGATCGCTAGAATGTTAACTGAAGTGAAGAACATGGCAATATGCTTGTCTGTAGATACCTTCCCATCTCCAAAGAATTTGGGAAATTTCTTTCTAGAGCCTATAGGGAGAGGGTTATATGCAGCTAGTTGCAGAGGTCTGACCACAGAGGCCCAAGGGAGCACCATAGCTACTTGGGGTAAGTAGGGTGTTAGGTTGACGACAGGAGGGGAAACTACTCCATAAAATGTCAACACTTGGAAAGTGGTGGATAACTAGGTGGTTTCTTTAGGAGGTGAAGAAGGTCTGCTCTGGCTCCTTGCAGCTCTGTTTCCCTGACAAGGTACTTCTAGGAGAGCAAAGTTAATATCCACAAGTCTCTCAAAGACTGGGTCTGTGTTGCCTTCTTTCCTGGTACTTCTAAGAAATATTTTAGGCTCTAGATTTTCACCTAATGTTGTGGCCTAACTTCACACTCTGCCCTTCTCAGATTTCTTCCTTGTAAGATTCTCTCAAGCGCTTTTTCTCTAGCTTCTTCCAGTTCAAGAACTTGACTAGCGTTTCTATAGTGTTTAGTGCTTCTCCTGTATCTCCAGATGAAAGTATTTAATGAGGAAATGAGATCTTCTTAGTCGTCCTAGAATCCAAGATTAGGTTGGAGCACAGGGGTTATATTTTTATGGGGAAGCACCATTTTTCCTCATTGTATGCTTCTGGTATAACGACTGTTCGTATCCCTAGTAGAGTCCCCAAAAATATGTTGGTAAATAGATTTTTCTTTTGAATGTAACTCCAAAATACCCAGAATTGTGTAAGAACAATCAAATACAATAGTTGGGAAATAGTTACTTGAGAACCTATTTTCCCTCTAAATTGGAATGTACAACTCCCTTATGTGAATAATGTTCGATGAATTTTAGTCTTTCCTAACCTAATAGGGGTATACTCTTAACCTGAGAGCAGGAGAGGTAAACCAAGATAAATATAGATAGAAAATATCTCAAGCAAAGTAATTACAACTCCAAATCTAACCAATTCTAAGACTTTATCGATCAGACTAACTCCCCAAAACTAGTGATGCATAGGTCAACAATAAAAAACAAATGCACCTGACTGAAAGCTAACAATGCGATGATATGAGTCAATCTATATTATAAGAACATTTCCAAAACTTTGAGAAGCAACTAATTTTCCCCTAAATTAACTGTATCAAATCATAATATGAAACTTTGGTTCAAATATAGATTAAGAGTCTAATTCAAATGAGTCGTTCAAATTCAACAGAAAGATAAATGAGATGCAATGGAACAGTTAAAGAAATGGCATTCAGACATACACAATTGGCTTAGCAATGATGATATATTCCTCACATCAAAATTTAGTCGACTTTTGTATTGATTTTTGGATTCATACATATAGAGTTCCAGGTTGAACTGTTACAAAAAGGAGTAACCAAAATGGTTCAAATTCCCAACCAGAAATGATAACCAAAGGTCTATCTATTACAAAAATTTGACAAAAATAGCACAAGAGGAGAATATATTTATGATTCGGCTTCCTTCTCCTTAGCTAATTTAGCCCTATAGGCAATTACAGCAGTGATGACCTGGATGAGCTCTTTGTGTCTATTGACATGGACATTGGTGTAACGGACAAGCCATCTGGAATGCTCTTTGGCTAGAGTCTTGATTGCTTCTGACCATTCTTTTAGTTCTTCCATAATCTTAAAAATGCATCCACTCAATTGCTAGAGTTTTGGCACCTTGTCTAAATGAGTCAAAGACATCTCTACCAAATTATGCAAGTAGTTTGTGAATGACTTCTGCATGTTGGCCACTCCAACTATTTCTTTGCCTTCACCACTAGTCTGCGAATCAACATAAAGTCCTAGCAGGAGTTTATAATTTTTACTCTGCTCCTCCTGCACCTTGACATCTGTTTGTTGTAGCCCTGTCTTAGCCTTAATAATCATATCAATTTTGAATTCTATACTTTGGAGCCATTCAATCAAGGGCTCATCACCCTTCTTTAGGATCTTAGCTTTTAGGGCCTCCTTAGTCTTCATTTTTACTGCCACATGAAACATGACTATGCATTCTTGACATCTCACTCTCTCTATAGTGAGAGTCTGTAGATTCTTCTCAATGTTGTTTTTCTCCATTTTTAGCCTTAGAACAACATTACCTAACTGCTTAATGATCACTAGACCCTCCGACTTGAGCCTCTCGATCCACCTCTTACCAATCTATCTATAATTTTGATCCTCTTGCAACTTAGCCAGGATGGCCTAGTTCTCAACAGTACTAGGATCAAAGGAAGTTTGAGTACTGGGAGCGCTCGCAATAGGAGTTGAGAGCTGTCTATTGAACTCAGTCAGCTAAGCCACTTTCGCTTTAAGCTGAATTTTGGAAGTCTTGAGATCTTCCAGCTCCTCTTCTATTACTACATTGGTGGACTTCCACCAATCCACTTTAGTGTCATGTTGAGCTAAGCCCATATCGAATGATTGCAACTAAAAATTAGAAGCCGCTAGATCTTTGAGCCTGCCTTCTTTGGTAGGCTTGGCTACTTCCATGGTGAAGTGCCCTGTTTCATGATCACGACCCAGAGTAGACATAGTCTTTACACTCTTCAGTTTACTTGTTGTAGCCTTGGGATGGAAAGCCTTTGATAGGGTGTCCTCGCTAGGAACTTCTTCTTCTTCTACCCTCTTCATCTTGCACTCTAGAGTATTTGCTATCCATGATTCCACGCTAGTGACCTTGTTGGCAGAGACCAACTCTTTGATGAATAGATTCCTAATAAATGGAGGAGTATCTTTGGGATGAGGGGCAAATGGGTTTACTAAAGTAGGTGAGGAGGAGATCAATTTCAGAACCCGAGTAACCTCTTATTGCTCTCCACTTCTCTTATCAGATTCTACAAAAGTACTAGGGATATCCTCCCCAACTTCAACTATAACAGGGGACATCCTCTTTGGAGTTTCTTGAGTCAAAGTCCCAACTGAAATATCTATAGCAATGGAAATAATTGGTTGCTTAGGATCTATAGCTTTAGGAAGCTCGTCTGTAGACTTAACTTGATTTGTTGGGTCGGCCTCTTCTGTGACTCTGACATCTGGAAGCGGACCTTCTCCACAAGTCTTCTCTAAGAGAGAGGCTTTTTAAGGAGGTTCATCTCCTCCCCCTGATGGTTGAATTAATCCCTTTGCAACTAAAAATATTTTTGTGGAAGAAGTGGTTGCAACACCCATAGTTGCTTTTGTAGGAGTTCGCTGAGTGGGAGGTTTCCTCTCTAACCTTTTCTTTCAGCCTGCAGTCCACTCAACCCACTAAGCTATTCTTTTGAAAATACCCACCATTAGGGTCTGCAAGTCACTTACTTCCTAGTCTAGCATAGGCTCCAAACTGATAGGGGTGGACTTTATTTTCTCCAAGTAGGTGTCATCATACAAATGGTTACCATCATCTTCTAGACCTTCTACTGCAATGTTAACATTGAACTTTTTGATCTGTTCAATGGTTAACCAGGCGTAGAATCTTTCCCTGCTCTCCAAGTCATCTTTGTAATTTGCCCAATAGTCTTCAATATCAAGTACATGATGAATATCCTGGCTCTCCTGAAACACATCTCTGGTGTAATCAACAAGATCATACTGCGGTCTCAGAACATCATATGTTGCTAGAGAGAACTTCTTCAAAAATGTTTTAAGGACATTCTTTGCCTTTGATTGGGATGCACAATTGTAAGCTCTGATGGCCATTGGGAACTCATATCCTTTCTTCTTTTCCTCTGAGCAGATTAGGTTCACTTGGAGTGCTTACCTCATTACTTCGATTAGCACGATCATGTCTGTAGGGTATATGGGCAGCTTCAAAGGAAAGTCATCAAAAGCTGCAAGATGAAGATATGAGAAATCTCTGAACTGAATAAAATAACATCCAAATTGGCTTATAAAAGCCATGGCTTTAGGAGAAAATCTCCTCTCTGGAATACCCTGTAGTTCTCTACACAGTCTCATTGTAAAGGCATCATTAACCGTGAGATAATCAGCATAGCGATTTTGTAGTTGCAAAGAAGGGTAAGACTATCTCAGGCTTTAGATTTGTGTTGAATAACATTTTGGGTAACTTTCCCTTTATGCTCTTGGGTTCTTTAAACCATGACTTCATAATCTCTCTTTTCCAGAATGGTCTCTTCGCTAAATATTCAGAAACCGCCTAGCTATAAGTCATCTCAGTGTATTCCACCTGCTCTGGAATGCGGAGAGAATTTTGGATTGATTCTCTATCAATGGAGAGGAGCACTGTGTTGTCTGGCAGGAGAATTTTCTTAGTGTCCAGTTTGTATCGAGGTATACATTCTCGGACCAAGTCAGGAGCCTAAACGGCTATAGGAAAACTGGTGGCTTCGACTAACCAACTCTCCTTCAGCTTCTCAGTGATAGGGTGGATTTTATCCACTCTTAGTCTGTTATGGAAACTCTGCATGTCAAAGAATTTTAGTGAGGCATCTGAGATTTTATGCCACTCAGAGGTAATACCATTCAATCCATCGAATCCCACAAATCTAGAAGCCATGTGAGTGTGATTCGCTTTGAATATTCAAATTTCTCTTTGGAAAATAGGAACAAAGTGTGACTGGTCTTAGCTACTTCAAATTTAAATGATTTGGTGAACAATGGTGATTCCAGTTCAAGATCTTCAACTAATTTTATACTTTTTTTTTGAATTCTTACCATTTAATGGCCGACTTCCCATGTCACACAAATGAGAAGACCTTTACATTAATTAATAAGTTCGTTACAAAGTAAAATGGCATTATTTTAATTAATTACTTTGCTTTTCATGATAGTAAAGAACATTTTTTTTACTTTAGTAACCGTAACGGTAACTTTCCTAAAGTGGCAGAGAATTACTTTTCTGCTTCTCCTTTGAGAAGAAAAATGCCTTTGGAGTGCTCTCTGTCTTAAAATCTGCCAAAGGAGAATTCTATCTTGTAGGGATGCCAAAGTGATATATATTGATTACATTGGCCTTCTTATGTGTTGGATCTCTTGTGGAATGAATTATTCTTTGAAATTTCTTCACATTGATAGCTTGGTGGAAAATGCATCTTGTGGGTCGGAACCCGCTGGTAGGAGCAGTAGAGAAGCCATTTTCCATTTTTTGCCTATGGCAAATTCCATGAAATCTCCTCCATTTGATCATTTCTTTTGTTTCTCATAGGTTTGATATGAGTGCTCAAGGCTTTCTTGTTCTCAACTTCCTCATTTTCCATCTTTATTTATCTCTGGTATTCTTAAGTTTGTCAATTGTAGAAAGCGCACCCCGTATGTCATTTTCCACCATGGAGAAGCCAAAACTTGATTTCCCACCAATGTTGCAACTTGAAGATATGAGGCAAAGTATTTTATCTACTTGTAATTTTGAAGCTAGAAACTTTAAAAACACAGCCTTTACCAGATTAGGTACTTAACCTACCCGATAAAACATGATTTTTGGACTCAGAATCCCCTTAGCTTAGGAAAGAGAGGTCAAGTTAGGGGAGTCTGATAAAGGCCTTCTACCCTAAGGGGACTTCTAGACGTAGACTCTAGACTTGCATGAGACTTCAATGAATACTACTACACACAAAAACATCCATTTTTTCCTTGAGATATAAAGACCAAAAGTGGGGCAACTCACCCCCTGAAGTGTTTTAGAAATAATCTCTTCTCTATTGTACAGATCACCACTGGCATGCCTATATATGCAATACATTTCCTCTAAAATTCCACATCTCCTTTGAGTGTGTTTAACACCTACTCAAGTTCTTAAAAAATCATATTCAAATCTTGCCCCCCTCACTCCTTGAAGGGACAACCATGATTCCAAGCCCCCTCTTCTCTTGAGAAACACACATATGTCAAGGCCCCTCTTTTCTTCAAGGAAAAATTTTCCAAGGCCCACATTTTTATGGACAAAAATTGGTTACTTCTCATGCAATGAATCATCCTTGAGGAAGAAGCTACCTTAGGATGATCAAAAACCTCCTACCTTAGTTGTCTCCAACCTCCTGTTGATCTTTTTGTATTGTATTCTTCTTTACAAATGAATCTAAATATAAATGAATCAATGAACCTTATTTTGCACCATAAATACTTAAACCACATGCTTCTAATTCATACATATGAGTGATATTATTGAAGAATCTATGAGTCAACATTCACATATATACTTGGGAAATCTATATTTTTCATATTTAATATCACCTTCAACTACCTTTATCTTTAAAAAGATTTGTACCACATCTCATTAATTTATTTTACTCTATGACGATTCACAAGCACGTCGCTCAATCTTCAAAGAACCCTACACATCCTTCTCTTCATGCCAATTATTTCAAGGTACAAGTCAAATGTTCTAGACATATAAAATCTTCAAAGTTTTAGGAAGAGATTAAAAAAATGTCCTAGTTTCAAAAAAACTCAATAAATTCATTATCATCTATCAATTGATTAGAATCCAAGAAATATTTATATATCTTATATCACCAATTTTATCTTCATTGAATTTTATTTTATTTGTACACATAATTTTTGACAAAAGGAATTAAGGATAATTCATCTGTTTCTAGGAGAAGAGCAACGCTAGACAAGAAATGAAAGCGTACACAATTTCACTCTCATTGTTGCCAAAGGTATTTTGTAGCCACACAACAAATGTCTATTTAGGCACATCAATTAAGGGATGATAACATCTATCAAATGCAACATATGAATGCTATTATTGATGCCCATGAATGATGATTTTTTTTGTAATAATACTTAACCCCTTGAATATTTTGTGAACTCAAAATTATACATTAGTATAGGCCTCACATATTTTACTTTCAATAGCCCATTTAGAGTCAAGGGAATATCATGGCGCCACTCCAATTTTATTTGTACAATAAATTAATAAACACTAATGATAAACTTACTATTTCCTTTTAACTTCATTTCTCTTTGACCAACTCAGCCCATTTCTTAGAAATGTGCCCAAGGATTTTGCCACTTTGATACCATGTATAAATGCATAACAGAAACTTGATTTTCATTTAATTCCAATGGATGATAATTATATTGCTAAGCACTGACAATATAAAGCCATTATTTCTTGTAATAACCACTTACAAGAATGTAACTTACCATACCTAAATATCTAACTAATTTATTTTATTTAATATAAACCTAGAAACTAACCTAATTAATGTAATACACCAACACAATCTTGTATCATTGCAACTACAAAACAAGGTAATCATACCACTCTCCCATTGAACACTTGTTAATATAACGAAATTAAGGTAGCAGAACAACTTGCTACATTAACCTTGATAGGTGGTATATTTAAAAATCTTTCTTAGATCTTCACAATAGTTATTGAAACTTTTTAAAATAGCATTAATTACATGCATACCACAACAAAATTATTTAAATAGGTTTTCAAGAGAAAAACCCCACATTCAAAAATCCCTCCAATATATTATTTAGAAATCAACAATAAATTACATTATTCCTGCGTACCAAGATTCTCATAGGAGTATAACCAAATAGAGATCCAGACGTAACCCAATAGTTATCAAACTCTTACACACAACCTCTATCTCATGCTTATAATATATATCACATACAATACATTAAACCATCAGACGACATTAAAAAATTATGTGCTAAAAATACCTAAAAATTGGTTCTCATGTTATCTCCAACCTAAGATACCCTATGGTTTATCAAAACACACATTAGCATGTGTAAATCCCTTTTACAACTCAATTATGTATTCAAGGTGTTTTTACATTTCCCATTTTAGGGGACTCAAATTTTAGAGGTCATAAATTTTGAATTGGGTATCATATTGACAAACAAATTGAAGTGTAACAATCTTGTGTTGTGCACTATTAAACTATAACTAGCTATGGTGGTTATAGAAACTTTCAAGTCACTTTGAAACCTCTAAGACCTAGAAAATTAAATTCTTAAAATTTCTTTAAAAACTTCAAAAACAATAATTTTAATATCCTTAAATCTAGAAATGATCTTGCAATGGAAATTTAACATCTTTATCTTGACCATTTGAACTTTTGAAAAATGTTTAGGAAAATCTATTCTTAAATATAAACTTACCATTTAAAAAAGGGGGGGTATGTTTATGAAAGGTTCAGACATGTTTTCCTAACAGTACATCTACCCGTCCTTCCCCACTACCCTTTTGGAATGGCCCTCCAAGATGATTTTGGAACTCACTTTTCTAGTGGGCTTTATGTGGTCATGATACATGGTAGCATCTCCCTCTTCCCTATAGTGGCACCAACTAAAAACTAGACATTTAGGACCCTATGAGCTTTGAAAATCCTTAAATGCATTTTCTTGAGTAACATGTGGTATTCATGGGATGTTGTGCTCAATAAAATAAAAATCTTTTTAAGATTCCTTTCAAGATGTGTGAAGTCTTCATCTGGTGTAACAAGGCTTCACTTTGCAAGTTAGGGGATTTCCTTTGAGAAAAAAAATGTTGTACTAACACGTTGCACAACCAAATATCATTGTGGGAAAAAAATTAAACCTACGTTTCTTTCTCTTTTGTGGCACATGAATCCACCACATGCCACTATATTGCAATCCACCAAGAGAACCGACTCTTATACGGGGAAGAAGTTGCAACAAAATTACATGTGGATTCCTTCATGGGTCTCATAATCAAAATAGAAAAAGGGAATTATCGGTTGCAAAATAAAAGGGTTCGCTAATGAGAAAGAAAATATGTGGGAGCCTCATCAAAACTTAGGAAATGGAACCTTTTTCAAAAGAGGTGTCGTAGATAGGGTGTATATATCCGTTTTAATTAAAAAATTTAAAACATGAATTTTAATATCTCAATGAAACTGACAAAGCATATTAAGGACTACATTTTCACATTAATACCATATAAGTTTAGATATAAGATTAATATAATAAATGACTAGTTATCTACAATTAAGATTCTATTTTAGATAATCTAAATAGGTAAAACTAACTCCTTGCCTAAATGGATTTTGAAGTGTCTTTTGAAGCAATATATTAATATAGAAGGAACACATAATTAACTTGTTTTCAAATAGGAAAATATTTCGTTCCAACATATTGATATGTAAAAGGAAGCATTTGTACTATTATTTATGTTCTTTTAGAGCATATATTTGAGATTATTAGATATTTTTTTATGAGAACTAGTCTCATATCTCTACCTCTATATTTATATAATTTCTAATATATTTTTAATTAAATATTACATATTTATTAATGATATATCTCTTCTCTTAAGTTCTACCATCTTCCTTTTGCTTATTTTATTTCTTTTTATTAGAAAGATTCTTTCCTCTTTAGTCCAAGAAAATAATTATGGAGGCTCTCTCTTGTGAATGTCTTGTTTTTTAAGTTCTTAAAAAATTTAGATTATATTTTTATCTTTTTCTTTGAATCCCTTTGTTGACTTTGAACATTTCTTTAAATTCTAGAATTTTCTTTATGTTGTATATATAAATTATATAATAAAATCATTAATATATATTTAATTATATGCATTTTTTTCACCTTTGACATTTAATAAGATCATCCATTTTTTTTTTTCTACGTATAGAGATAAAATAGTAACTATATGTCATAACTAGATTATTTATTTTGGATTAGAGAAAAATTGTGTTTTGAAGGGGCCCCATAACCCTAAAACAATAGAACAAAAGATAAAGCATTAAAACCCCCAAAAGAGACCATGCCATAAAAACGTCCAACACCCAGCAAAAAAGCCAACGTCAACCTCGAACAGAGCCATCCTAGAAAACAAGCACCACCCAAAAACATCCAGGTTAGAACAAAAAACCACAAGCCACCTAAAGCATATCTTCAATATTTTTCCTACCTCTTCCCCAATTTCTGACATTTTCTTCACTGTCTCACGTAGAACAAAGACATCATTCGAAACATAAGTTTCCTTCTTCTCTAGACTGATCCTATTACACTTCCCTAAACTAGGAGGAATGAATTCAGTATCATCAAATTCCTTGTCCCAATCCACAATGGCTTTAGAGGGGTTGGTCCCTTCGAGATAGATGGTGAGGGAATCCATGCTTTTGGTCATAGTATTCATACCCTAAAAGTACACCAGGAGGGTTTTCCTTAGAGTATCAGCGTTGTTATCCACCTTATTGGTCATCTTTGTGATCTTCTACTCCAAGTTGTCAACCCTTCCCTTCCTATTATTTTCCTCACCTTCCATCTTTTTAATCTTTTCTTTCAGACCCTGATTAGTGGTTACGACATCCTTAATTTGCTGGAAGAACTAGTTATCATACTTTACAGAAATTTTTGACATAGAGACAACCATTTGGAATTTAGAATCATCAAAGGTGTAAGGGTTTTCCAATTCCAAATTCACCGATGAAGGGGATCCTTTCCGCAAAGGCTGGTTCTTATGTTCCATTGAGATGTCATAGTTAACAAGATTAACATTGTGAAACCCTTCACCAAAAAATTCATCAACCATAGGGGAAGGAGAGTCCTTAGCCTCACTCCACTCTAGATCCTTGTCTCCCTAATTCTTAGAATTTTTGGGGACATTCAATGACCCCTTCTTGACACTAAGTGTCCTTTTTTTATCATCCTCTAGCTTATCACAACCAAGATTCACTTGGATATAGATCTCCTATTCTGTGGCCTTATTAATCTCCTTATCCTATCCCTCATCTTTACCCTTATCAACTAGCTCTTCCTCCTATTCATGTCCCTTCTCCTACTCCAAGACCTCTTCCATTTCCTCTTCATAAACTTAGGTTTCTCCTTCAATGACAATAAAATAAGCTTCTGATTTTCATTCATCACCAAAATCTTACAGTGCTCAAAGACAAGTAAAATGAGACCATTGTGAAGAACCAGGGAACTAACCTTGTTCATATGTTTTTTGAGGCTATCTATCAATGAAAAACACAAATAGTAAGCTAGTGAACCCCTCTTTTTATGCCTGAAATTGTTTAGGAGAACAAAGTTGTAGGTGTGAGCTCTTGTAAACCTCCCATCAGCTGTAAGATACTCCATAATTATAGTGAGAACATACTTCCACATCTCTTTATTATTTTTTGTGTCATAATACCTTGAAATAGGCTTTCCCATCATCTCATGTTCATTATCATCCCTTAGAAAAGATTTAACAACCCCATCTGATATCTTTCTATCCTAGTAAAATCTTAACCTAGCATGTGGCATACTCAATACCATAGTAATGAGATCAGCTAAGAAGAGCCTCCTACAGCAATATGATGAACATGTAGAAAATAACAGAAATATAGAGAAACAGTAGAACTCAAAAAGATTTTGTTGATCGTGGCCCACTTCAAGGGGGTAACCTCCTTTGCGCAAGCTCAATACAATAAATTTGTTGGTACCATAAAAGGCGTCAACACAAGCTTATATACTAAGTATAATCTAGAAAATTAGTACTACCTATGCATGTGGGATAATAAAATATACTCACGGAATGACTTACAAAGCGTATGCGTCCAAAAACACTACACTAACAAAATAAATAGAAGGAACACATAGGTTCCTAACATCCTTTCTCTCTTAGAAAAAATATTTGTCCTCAAATCTTAAGGTGTGGAAATTGTTGCTGAATCTAAAGAAGGGATTCCCATGTATCATCCTCTGGTTGTATTCTATACTACTGAATACAAACTTCAAAGATGGAGTGACAGTGAAGCTGATGAGTGCACTGGTCTAGGATTGCCTCAGGCTCTAAAATAATGGATCATTCCTTATCCATTTTAGGTAGAGCATTTTGTGCTCTGACATTGGTGCCAAGAACTTGCTTGACACAAGAAACATGATATACTAGATGAATGCAAAAAGGAGGAAGTTCTAGTTTATAAGGAACTGAACAAATCTTCTTTAGAACCTTATATGGTCCATAAAATTTTGGGGCCATCTTATGACACCTTTTAAGATTTAGGGAGGATTTCCTGTATGGGTGTAGACAAAGAAAAACCATATCCCCAGCTTGAAATGAGTGCTTAGAATGGTGTTGATCTACCTGCTATTTCATTCAATTTTGGGCCATGTGAAGATTATCCTGTAAGGTGCAAAGAATTTGATCCCTTGTGCGGAGAACTGTGTCAACTGCCTAGACTAGTGTGCTTCTGGGAGTGTAGGGAAGGAGCACTAGAGGTTCCTGACCATAGAATATTTCATATCAAGTCATTTTAGATGCAGTTTGTTAAGAGGTATTGTACCACCATTCAGAAAGAGGAAGCCACTTGGCCCACTGATGTTGTTGTTTAGACGTGAAGCAACAAAGATAAGTCTATAAGCATTTGTTGAAAATTTTGGTCTGACCATTAGTTTTTGGGTGATAACCCAAACTCATCTTCAGTTTGGTGCCATTTTGTTGAAATAATTCAGCCCAAAAATGACTAGTAAAAGTTGCATCATGATCTGAGACAATGGAAGAAGGGAGGCCATGAAGATGGAAGATCTGGTCCATGAAGATTTGTGCAACTGAGGAGGCAGTATAGGGGTGGCTAAGGGACCAAAAATGACTATATTTGGAGAGACAATCAACCACAACCAAGATCACTATCTTGTCGGCTGATTTAGGAAGCCCTTCAATGAAATCCATAGAAATATTAGTCCAAATCCGTGTAGGGATAGGCAAGGGTTCCAGAAATCCATGAAGGAGGGTCATTTCACCCTTGTGGCATTGGAAGGTATCAAATTCAGCCACCATCTATTGAATCATCTATTTCATTCCTTTCCAAAGGAACTTCCGCCTTGCCCACTCATAATTTTTTAGGACCCTAGAGTGCCCTACCGAAGGAGAGGCATGGAGATTATAAAAAAGACAGCCTGTTGTAGACCTGGATTTTGAGGAAGCACTAGACAGCCCTTATATCAAAGAGAAGAAGCATCCCAAGAGTAATGCAGTACATAAGAAGGATTATTGGCCAACTATTCAATGATTTGAGATAAAGAAGAGTCACTGACATAGCCCTGCAGAACAAATTCTAACCAATTGGGAATTCGCATAGAAATAGCTGAAAGGGAAACTTGATCATCAAATGTGCAAGAAAGAACATTTGCCACAATATTGTCCTTACCCTTCTTGTAGGTGATCTCATAATCATACCCCATGAGTTTTCTTACCCATTCTGGTTGTGCAGGGAAGTATACTTGTTGTTCCAGGAAGTATTTCAGACTTTGGTGATTGGTCTTGATGCAAAAATGACTCCCTAGGAGGTATGGCCACCACTTATGTATAGTATGCAAAATAGCCATCATTTATTTTTCATATGTAGATAGGGATAAATTCTTACCAGAAAGGGCTTTTCTAGTGAATGCAATAGGATGGTCATCCTGAAGGAGAATAACACCCAATCCATTACCACAAGTGTCAGTCTTAATAGTGAAGGGCTTGGAAAAATCTGGCATAGCGAGAATAGGTGTACTACACATAGCTTGTTTTAGTTTCTCAAATGCATTCTCAGAAACATGGGTCTAGGTAAAAGAATCCTTTTTAACATAGCTATCAGTGGTGCTGCAATCTTCCCGTAATTCTTGACAAACTTGTGGTAATAGCTAGTCAGCCCCAAAAATCCCTGAAGGCTCTTGAGAGTTTGAAGATGCAGCCAATTTTTCATGGCATCTATTTTTGTAGGATCCACCCAAACCCCTTGGTGTGAAACAATATGCCCGAGATACTCCAATTCCTCCTGGACAAACACACATTTAGACTAGTTCGCATAGAGTTGATGATCAAAGAGAAGTTCCATTATGAGCTCCAGATGATGGAGATGCTCAACCCAGGTTTTTCTATAGATGAGGATATCATCGAAGAAGACCAGAGTGAATTTCTGGAGGTATGGACGAAATATTTTATTCATCACTACCTGAAATGTTCAAGGAGCATTACTAAGGCCAAAGGGCCTGACTAAAAATTCATAGTGACCATCATGTGTGTGGAAGGCTATTTTAGGTATATCCTCCTTATTAACCCTAATTTAATGATACCCCAAACAAAGATCCAACTTGGAGAAAAAATGAGCGACATGAAGCTCATCAAGAAGTTCATCAAGAATCAAATGGGAAACTTATCCTTTATGGTGAGATGATTAAGTGCTCAGAAATCAATGCAGAGTCGCTAGGACCCATATTTTTTGCAGACAACCAGAACTAAAGAAGAGAAGGAACTGGTACTTGGGTGAAAACTTCCTTGCTTCAGTAAGTCATGAACGAGTATCTTGATTTTGGTCTTCTGATGAAATGGGTAGCCGTAGGGCATAATGTTGGGCAGAATTCTGCCAGGAAGGAGTTGAATACGGTGGTCGTCTAGGAGAGAAGGGGGAAATCCTATAGGTTTAGTAAATACACCTAAATACTTATCCAAAATTTATTGCAGATCTATAGGATTACTAGAGATCGATGATGGCTGCATCAAGATGAAATATAGCTAAGTGATTACACCATGTGAATTCTTCTTAAGAAGCTTTTTTATACGATGTGAACAGATGATGTTGAGAGACCCTGGCTATAAGCCTTTCAAATTTTGTTTTTTCCCATTGGCTGAAAACTGCATCCAAAGTTTAGCAAAATCCTATAGAATGGGGCCAAGAGTGCATAGCCATTGGGCACCAAAAACCAAATCATATCCACCTAAGGGCAAGGCAAACATGTCAGAGTGTAGGTTATAATCTCCAATAGAGAGATGTACATTGCAACATTTCCCTTTGCAAGGTAAAGTCCCCCCATTGGTAATCATGACTTCAAAGCTAGAGCAAGGATGGTCAAAGCAATCATCCTATTTGGGTATTCGCGGGTCAATGAAGTTATGAGTGCTACCAGAATAAATGAGTATACTAAGAGGGATATTCTTGAAGATACCTTGGACCTGCATGGTTTGTGGGGTAGTGAATCCTACCAAAGCATGGACATATATCTCTAGTTGGGCTTCTGGTGAAGGAGGTTCAGCAAGTGGTTGTTGAGGCTCAACCTTGTCATCTACTATTTTGTGAGCATCTACATACTCATCCAGTTCAAGTGGAGAATCCACATCCAAGAGATAGAGATTTTTCTAAACACATCTATGGCCCTGGGACCATTTCTCATCACAATTACAACAAAGAACTTTTTCTCACTGGGCCTGCATCTCTCTTTTCGACAAGTGCTTGATAGGAGTAATTCTTGGAGCTAGTGTGACTTTAGGGTGTGCAGAACCCGTATTTCAGAATGGAACAAAATTGGATCTAGAACATTGTAGAGCACTAATCTTGTGCTCTGCTAACTTAGCCAACCCAAGGGCTTCCATCATTGTAGTGGTCCAAAACATTTTTACTTCAGATCAAAGTGCATCCTTCAGACCACTAACAAAACAACTACAAAAGAATTCATCAGACAATCCCTCGTGTGATTAGCTAATTTTTCAAACTTTGTCTGGTATTCTCATACTGTGCCTGTTTGGCAAAGTTTACTCAGTGATCCTCTAAAGTCATCAAAATCACTAGTGCCAAAGCGCTACAAAAGGAGTGTGCATAATTTTGTCCATTTTGGGTCTTCATTAGCCTTGATGTACCAACAGAACCATTGAAGAGGTTCATGTTCCAAATGAAAAGATGCAAGTGGGACTTTGTTGATATCCAGAGTATTATGCAAGTTGAAATACTGCTCTACCAGGAAAATCCCTCTAGTCAGATTAGCACCATCAAAGCGAGGAAAATCAAGCTTCGGTCCATGAAAATTGCCAGAAGAGAACACAATGTCTCTAGAATGGTTTCGGTTCATGGCTGAATGATGATAAGTGAGATAGAGAAATTTGTCATCCAAATCTTGAAGTTTGGTCTTGAGGGATGCAATTCTTCCTCCATGATTTTTGCTCCTATACGGGTGACAACCATATAGTAGGGATTTTTTTTTGAAATGGGTAGAACAATAGAAACAAAAAAAATTTCAGTTAGGGAAAACATGGATTTGGGCAAAATCTAGATGGTTAATGGGGGTTTGACGAGTGGTTGGACACTTTTTGATGAAAAGGGGAAAATAAAAAGGAGGGTTTCAGGGGTGGGGAGGTGGAATGGGATCAGCAGTCCAAGAGGGACAAAGGAGCAGAATTAGGAAATGAACCTTGTGGCCAGCTTTGGTGACGATTGGCTGAGAAACAAAAAACTTAGAGCAAACCCTAAAATTAGATAAATGAGGGAGTTAGGGCTTCGATATGTGGAATTTGGGGTAGGGTCATCAAGGAAGGAAGTAAACAGAATGGTATTTTGGGCGTTCTAGGGAACTTTGAGAGGAAACAGGAAGAAATCAAGGAAGCTATGTTTTTTTTTTTTGAAACAATTGACAAAATCACTCAGATACTAAGTACTAAAATTAATTATTGCCCTAACAAGAGTTTTTGTAATTTGAAATGAACCCAGATGCAAAAAACAATGAACCTTAAAGGCACAACGGGAATTTTTTTTGACAGAATTTCCACCTAGCGGGCCCAAGAGAGTGCTCTGATACCAGATGAGAAGAACCTCCTGCAGCAATATGATGAACATGCATGAAATAATAGAAATATAGAGCAACAGTAGAACTCAGAGTGAATCTCTTGATCGTGGGCCACCTCGAGGGGGTAACCTCCTTTCAGCAAGCTCAATACAATAAATTTGCTGGTACTATCAAAGACCTCAACACAAACTTATATACTAAGTACAATCTAGAAAATTATTACTACCTATGTATATGGGATAATAAAATATACTCACGGGAAAACTTGCAAAGCATATGCATCAGACAACACTACACTAACAAAATAAATAGAAGGAACACACAAGTTCCTAACATCAGCAATGAACTTAAAACTACACCCATGTAAGAGAAATGGCCCATCATCCAATGCTCAGGGATTTTCTGAACAACCATCTTTTCTCTAACCTTATCATACCCTCTTAGGAGCTCGATGAAATGCGTAATCTTTCCTTTACATAAATTCTTCCAAACTTCTGGCTCCACAAACCATTTACTATAATCATCTGGTTCCTCCCTACGAAGGTCGCCTCCCATCCTCTTAGAATTATCATTCACAATAGTAGTCTAAGGTAGATAATTTTGGGAAAACAAAAACACAAATTAATCACAATGAACAACACCCACAAAGCATGAGAGTTAGAGTTATACAAATGCACTCTACCTCTGCAAAAGCATGTGCCCATGCTATAATTAGGATAAAAGTGACAAGTTGTCATCATTGCAATTATTGGGGATATCACCAACTTTTTTCATAGTCCTTTCATATCGCACAAAGATAGATATATTTGGGGCATTAAGATTTCCCCTTCCCAAGAAATGCTTCATTGCAATTAAAACCATAATTAGCCAGCTTGTCTGGTGAAGCATTAGTTTCACTATGATGGTTTATTTGATCCATCAAGACACTTTATAATATTCATCAAATCCCCTTCCAACCATAAATTTTTATAATTAAAATATTTGGCAATAGTTAGATCTTTCCAAGCACCCATAACTTCAGCAAAATAACTAGATTACACTGCCAAACGGCAAACCACTGCCGCAAGGCAGCAACCAGCTAAATTCCTAACAATTCCCCCGAACCTAGCCTTCCCTGGATTTCCTTTGGAAGCCCCATAAAAGTTAACCTTGATCCATCTAGGTGGAGGAGATAACCAAACAAGCCCTTCCTTAGGGTTCTTGGATTTCAGAGGGTAAAGGGAAATCTTCCATCTTCTCTCAAATTCCAATTGTACCCTTTGGTTTTTTTAATTTAAAATAATTAAGAGATCCAAATATCCCTCTATATATTTTTTGAGATATGAGACCCAGGGAAGAAGCTTTCATCTCTGAAAATTATGTTGTTTCTTTCCTTCTAGATGTGCCAGAAGATATAAGGGACGAAGAGATTCAAAAGATCAATGGTGCTTTTTATTAGAGCTTGGGCATATCCATTGAGAAAAGAACTCTTTCCAAGAGTTTGGGAAAATCCAGAAAATATCCCATTTGTTCAGAAATAGAGCCCAGACTTGATGGGAGAAATCAAAATAGATAAACAAATGAAACACCAATTCATAATTCCTACAACAAAGACAACATTTTATAGGGAAAGGAAACCCCTTTCATTGAAGGTTTTCCAAGGTTAGAACTTTTTTTTGAAGGGCCAGCCAATAAAAAATATTAACTTTCAGAATACACTTTCTCAACTAGGATTTAACCCAGAAAGGCCACTGCCCCTCATTGGACTATAGAGAAACAAAAGAGGCGACAAAGAACTATCCACTTTGGGTCTTCACCCTAGACCAAGGAATCTTTAGAACTGGGAGAAATTTCCATTGAAGATAAAAGGATATCAATATCTTGTAATGGGGCTGCCACCCTCGAGAGAGACCCATTTAGAATCCTTCCAGTAATCAGACACCCAAACTCTAAAGAAAATGATGCATTGGTCTTTCCACATCATGAAAGAGGAATGTTTAGCCAGACGAATATCCAACAACCATATATCTTCCCACAATCTTATCTTCTTGTCATCACCAAATTTCCATCTTCTACTTGAAACATATAGATCTTTAGATAATTAGACAGAGTTACAAATAAAAGACCCCTCCACCAAAAACAAACGATTAAAAAAATTCTTTTCAAAGGGCTGAGAGTATACATATTTGCTCTTCCAAATTTGACTCCACACCCTATCTTCTCCTAAGACCCGCCAAATCTCCTTAGCAAGAAGATCCTTAATGATAATCTTGACAGGTATGATACCCAATCCTCCTAGTATTTTGGGCTTAGAAACTTTATCAAAATCAAGGAGGGGAATGTATTTCCTCTCCTCAACTCCTGACCAGATGAAATTATTTTTGATTTTCCTTATAGCTTCCACAACTTTGAAGGAGTTCTGAACAAACTAAGTGCATAAATGGGAAAGCTTTGTAGAGAGGATTTCAATAAGAGAATGTTTCCAGACTAGCTAAACTGAGAACCTTTCCATCTAGAAAGCTTCTTATTAAATCTGTCTAGAAAATGATTCTAGAAAGAATCTAGGGGTTTGAGACCAAGAGCAAGCCCATGGTAAGTAAAAGAAAAATATACTTTACCACCCTATGATTTTAACATTTTTAGCTTGCCTCTCCTCCGGAGTATTAATGAAGAATAAATAACTTTTGGCCCAGTTGATTTTCTGATGAGTGGTAGCCTCATAGTTGTTGAGGATCAGTTTCATGGATTTAGCTTCTTTGACCGATGCTTCCCCCATGGTTAAGGTATCATCCACAAACTAGTCATGGGAGCAAATAAAATAATTAGAAGTAGGTCTAAGACACTAAAGTTTCCCTTCCTCAACAAATTTTTTATTAAACATGCCCAAACCCTTTGCCAGGATAGTGAAAATAATAGGAGAAATAGGATCTCCTTTCCTTAGCCCTCTAGAAGATTTTAAAAAGTGTGAAGGAGAACCATTAAACAACACAAAAGAAGACATTAAACCAAATATTTGGCTGCAAAGTTGAATCAACTTATCACAAAACCCAAAGGCCTTAATAATCTTTAGCAAAAAAAATTAATCCACCCTATCATAAGCCTTGCAGAGATCAAGTTTCAAAAACAATCCCTGTCTTTTAGCCACGACTAGTGAATGAAAGTTCTCATGAACTGCTATAATAGAATCAAGAATCTTTCTACTAGGGACAAAACCATTTTGCTAGGGGGAGATGATCATGAGAAGAATGGCTATTATTCTAGAGGTAAGGACTTTTGAGATAATTTTATAAAAGGAATTGCAGAGGCTAATAGGTCTGAATTTATCAAGAGATTTAGCCCTAAGAACTTTTGGAATGAGGACAAATAAAGTAGCATTTAACTCTTTTAGAAGATTCTAGGATAGAAAAAAAAATTTGATAGCCCTACATGTGTCTTTTTCCACAATGGACCAGAATTTCAGAAAAAAAAGAACATCAGAAACCCATCAGTGCAAGGAGCCTCTTCCCTCTCAAAGGAGAAAATTGCCCTCCAAATTTCCTTTTTAGAAGGCACCATTGATAGGGCTTTGTTATTGTCCTCATTTTAGAATAGAGGGGATTGAGCCAATAATTTTCTCCTATTAGAGTAATCTTTAGTTATTACTCTTTAGTGCTTAAGTTTCACTTAGGCAGTTTCTATTTGTTAGAGTTTCCCTTTTAGGGCTTCGGTATCCTTTATAAGGAATCACTGCTTAGTTTTATTTATAGAGTTTTTACATCAGTTTGTAAATCATAGAAACATATTATCAATATATTGTTTTCTTGAGAACATGATGTCTCTGGCTTTTTGGCCTCCATAGTTGCCTTCTCTCTTCTGTCTTTTGCTTCTGTTTATGTGATAGTGTTTGCATGCATGTTTCTTGGGAAGATTTGCAGTTAAGCAAATCTAATATGGTATCAGAGCTTGCCTGCTGCTCGTTGTTCGTATTTTGTTGAAGCTTTCAGAATCTGAGGGTTTTAGAGGGTTTTCCAGTGTTTTTTGTGGTTTTTTAGGGGCAAGCTTTGGTTATGGTCACTTTGGGCTCAAACGGACATTTCCATTGAGCTCAGAGGACCCCAAAACCCCAAAAATGACATAAAATTCATCCATTTTGGACTACTGGACTCTGAGGCAAAAAAAATTTGGTTTCTGTGCCGTACGGCACAGAAACTGAGGTGAAAAAAAACAATAAAAAAAACCAAATGTTATATGGTTTTTGGCATTATTTAACGCGCGGGCTGTGTAAATTAATAAGGCGCCACCGCACCACTTCAGCGCCTCCCCCGCGCCCCCAGCGGCCCCAGCCACCGCCTCCCGGATCTCTGCGCTCTACCGGCCGGGCTCTCTGCACAGCGGCCCCCGCCGCCCTCCGTGGCACCCGCCGCCCCTAGCGCCCACTCCACCCTTCGCTGGCGCCTCTGTCTGCGCCACCCTGCCGTCCGATGGCGCCCTTTTACACTGGCGGCGCATTTGCACCAGCCCCCGCGGGCTCAACCTTCTATGCGAACGGTCATATGTGGACTCAGGAGCCAGGGTTAAGCCCCTGGCACGTGCCATGCGCCCGGGGGCCCAAATTTTTTAGCCCCTGGGGGCATTTTGTAACCCTTTTTGGTTTTTTGGGGGTACCTGGGCCTTTTTCGCTCTACAGGGAGCATACGGGGGTCTTTTTCTGACTTCCATATACCGTCATAAATCTCTTTCTGAGCTCTTTCTGATGATGGAGGTTAGGGTTTTTGGTTCCACTGTTTCAATAGCGTTTTTTTCTGTTGAAGTCTGATGTTTTGTTTTTCCTTCCAGGAGTCATATCTGGCTCATCCGGACTCCTTTTTCGGCAAATGAGATATCGTCGGAAAGCTGATTCAGTGGGCTATTCAGTGGCAGAGGTTATTTTTCTAGATTCTGCTCTGGGTTTTCACTCCTCTATGTTTGGCAGTTTATGCCCTCTGGTGGAGTGCTTGGTTCTACAGGTCCTGGGATCTCTTCTTCTGAGTTCATAGCTCACTCTTCTTTCTGAAATCTGAGCTTGCATGCTCCTTCTATAGAATTTTTGTTCTGTAAACGCACTGAGATAAAGTGCCTTCTTCTACTTTTCTTGGATCTTGTACACCTTGTTCGGTTGATGTACTCGCACTCTGTTATAAAGTGCCATGGGGGGTTATGATGTTTATGCCGCTTTAGGCGCATCCACCTTTATCAAGTGAGCATACCTTCCATGACATTAGCCCATGTAGTGTGTTTGTGACACCGCCCTTTATCCTGTGTGTGTGCTTCTGTTGCACTGTTGGTGTTCCTGGTTCTTCTTCTACAGATGTTTCTGGCATTGCATTTCAGTGTTCCTGTCACCTCTCCCAGTTCAGAAATATGGGGGGGGTTCACCTGTTGGTTCTATTGCTTCCTGGTTCGATTGATCAGCTCTTCAGACACTTGTCTTCTCTACCTGGTCATGCACTTCAGTGGGGGTTCCAGAAGTATCTTCTGACAGAGTTTTCAGACATGCTTCGGAGATGCTTCTTTCTCTTTTCTTGGTCCTTTCTCTGGGACACCTTTTCCATGGATTGAAGGCTTTGTTTCCTTCATCTAGTTTGCTTTATGTTTTGGGTACCTGATCAGGCCTAGTTTCTGGGACCCATCTTTCCTGCTTTCTACAGTAGTTTAGCAGTTTTGCTTCTCCCTAAGTTACACTTAAGGGGGGGTGTTAGAGTAATCTTTAGTTATTACTCTTTAGTGCTTAAGTTTCACTTAGGCAGTTTCTATTTGTTAGAGTTTCCCTTTTAGGGCTTCGGTATCCTTTATAAGGAATCACCGCTTAGTTTTATTTACAGATTTTTTACATCAGTTTGTAAATCATAGAAACATATTATCAATATATTGTTTTCTTGAGCACATGATGTCTCTGGCTTTTTGGCCTCCATAGCTGCCTTCTCTCTTCTGTCTTTTTCTTCTGTTTATGTGATAGTGTTTGCATGCAGGTTTCTTGGGAAGATTTGCAGTTAAGAAAATCTAATATCTCCTACTCAAGAGGATTAAGATTTACATTAGAGGTCAAAAGGGAAGAGAAGAACCTAGCAGTTTCAAGTTTGATGTCCTCATCCTTGGTAAGAGTACCGTGGTCTTAAGTAAGCTTGTTGATTCTACTGGGAGCTTTGTGCTTGAGAGTAGTCAGATGTAAGTATTTAGTATTCTTATCTCCTACCACTAGCCAAAGAGCTCTAGATCTCTTCCATCAAAATATTTCCTCCTTAGCAATAATATCATGGTATTTAGTAAGGGTTTTGGATTTATTTTCCCTTAAATCCATAGAGAAACTATCCAATAGGATTTTATCCTAGATTTCCTTAAAATCAAATTGAATATCTTTTTTCATTTGAAAGATGTCCCTAAAGACCTCTTTATTCTAGCTCCTAACTTTTCTCTTAACCTATCTGAATTTCTTGGCAACTCTGAACATCGCCATGTATTTAATGTCTATATTCCACCAATCACTAATGCATTGTTCAAGGGATGGGTGGGACAACCACATTCTTTCAAATATAAAAGGAAAGTTCCTCTTACAATTAAAAGGATCCACCACAAAATAGATAGGAAAATTATCAGATCCAATCTTAATAGTAGCTGACAGGGAACAATAAAACTTAGCAAGCCATTCATAAGAGATTAGAGCTCTATTAAGATGAACATGAATCAAGTCATTTCCCACTCTTCTATTGGACCTATTTTAATTGATACCCTAAAGGTCAACATCAATAAGAGCTTGGGAATTAAACAACTCCATTAGGTCCAGCTGACCATCCAACTTAGAGGGCAATCCTACATATTTCTCATTCTCTTTAAAAGGAGTGTTGAAATCTCCCATAATGAGCTAGGAATTGTTAGAGAATAGGTCCCTACAATGCACAATATTTTTCTAGAAAATATCTCTATAATATTTTGAATTAGGGGCATAGATATTAGTGATAACCGAAGGAAAATCATCCCTATAATTCTCGAAGAAAACTAAGAATATATTGTGTGATCTATCCATAACAACCCCTAATAAAGAGTTCTAGTTCTAAAAGACAACCCTCCCACCAGAAGCTCCAGTGGAACTCATTCCTACAAAACCACCTTTTTAAAAATCTTGATGTCTACTAATTTCTCGACAGACATCTTAGTTTCTTGAATCAAAACAATATCTAGTCTATGATCCCTAACTAAATTATGAAGCACATCATGTTTGTGACGCGCATTGAGGTCTCGTATATTCCAAGATACAACCTTCATATTTTATAGGGATAAATGTATCCCGAATAGATAATTATTAACCATCTGCCAAGTATTTCTAACTTTTTTTTCTCTCTGGTGGCCTTGATGGAGGGTCTGTCAAGTTTTTTATTTTTATTTCCCACATCTTCCTTTCAAGACTTTCTCCTAGTTGGAATCCCTAACTGGGATAGATCATTACCTTTTCTATTTTTCTTTGCAACTGAGGAAAGAGATATCTCCTCCTTGATGACCTCAAAGATTTCTGATGATTCACTCCACTTGGGAGTCTTGAACATTTTTGAGACTATGAGACCCTCCTTAGTGGGGATGACAGATGACTTTTCCCTATTTAAATCATTGTAAACTTGAACATCTTCAAATAGGTCCACTTGAAGTCTGCAACTAGATTGAAGGTGTGTTTTGACTCTTTATTTCTCCTCAACTAATAAAAGAACTTGGTTTGGAGTTATTCCATTGTTAGCCCCCACAGGGGAGCATTGTTGTTGTTGAAAGATAACTATATCTTGAGAGTCCATAGTTACTTTTCTAGACCTAGAAGTCCCAATATCTTCTTTTCTCTAAGATTTTACCCTACCTTCCCTTAATCTTTGGCCTGACCTTGACTCCCCATTAGGATCTTTGACTCTCCATTTCACGTTCTGTTTAAGAATATTATCAGGGACGTCTACATTTTTCTGTTTATCTTGATTCTTAAAATTCATGGACTTTTTAGAAGGACAATCCTTAGCACAACGACCCTTTTTTTGCATGATAAGCACACAAAGGGAAAAGATTCATACTCAATGGTCTGGACCCATTTACCCAATTTTGAAACAAAATCAATGAAAAGGGGAAAATCCCTGGCTTGGTGAGTATTGACACAGAACCAAGCATACCCCGTTTTGGTTTTAGATGTTGTCATTAGATCAATAGAAAGAAACATCCAAAATATTTTGACACTCATTTGAACACACTTTTATTCCAGTATTCCAACGAGATGCTAGGTTGACAAACCCAAACTGGAACAACGTCAAAAAAGGAATCATTCAGCTCTAAATTAGGAATCCATTTTTGAAGAACCAATGATGACTTACCCATCATCCACGAACCGACACATAAGGCTTTAGAAAAATCATCCTCATTATTAAAAATGAAGGAGAAAAATACCTTGGGCATAGCAGCAATATCCACCTGACCTTTAAACACCAATTTTTTTCCTAATGAAGCTCCTGACGATGTCGATGTTTGGCCTGGAACCCACAAAATGTTAAACTAGGGTAACAGCCATCTCAGCTACTAAGAAATCAATTAGAGAATCAGGGATCGATAACGTAAAGACCCTCTTTGCAAGATCAGATAATTTTCCCACTTCTGGAAAACATGATTTCTTAGTGGTCTTCACTCCAAACAGGGAAGACCATTTTTTTCTCTCTACATTCCCATTGGTAACGCGAGCCCTTCTTGATAGGAGTGCTTCCCTCTATCACGTGGGTCTCCATCCTTGGCATCATTCTCTCCTTCCGAGCTTTTTTGTCGAGCATTCCCCGTCCTATCTGGCCTATTACTGGGGTCCAACAAAAGCACCAGAGAATCCAGCCTGCGTAACGCCAGGGTTTCCACCATCACCAGTTTTGAAATTCAAATTCGTTTTACATAAATCTACCTCTTATCTTACACATTTTTATAAATTTTAGTGCTAGTTATTATTATCATTCTAAGCAATCATTTATGAAAATGGTACTTCAATATTTTTTTATTTCTTTAAAAAATTCATTACTATTTCTAGGTCATACTTTCATTATTGGACAACAACATCATCATTGGTGTGTTAATATGTTCCTTACTTACAACATCCACCAAAATTCAAATCCTTTAAAGTGCGATATAAAGGACATCAAAATTATGCCCTTGACAAATTTGATGAGATAACTATTCTTTAATCCTTGACCCTCACCTAAAAAAATATTAACATAAACTTACATATTGAATCAAATAACTAAATGAGCCAAATAACAATACAAAATCTTATAAAAAATAATTTCAAAAAAGTAAAAACTCTTATACTAAAATAAATTATTAATCATTCCACTTGACCAAAGGATGTTGTCGGTGTTTTATCAGCTTGCTTCACGTTAGGGAAACAAGGTTACCACTCCCAACCGACATGAATTACTCCAGAACTACTGTACTCTAGGATTTCAAACGTGTAAAAGTTGTTAAGTGTCCGCACAAGAATCTTGAATGTAATCTCCATTAACAAAAGTATTATTAATATATAACTCCATTACTCTTTCTTTCTTCTAGAAAGAGAGTCAAATCGTTCATTGGTCAATTTTTTTATCAGACACTGACCATTCATTGAAAGAAACATGTCAACGAAAGTGAAATCGGTGTACAATGTCTCCATTACTGATAATATAAAATGGTGAGGAATTTATTGGCAGACGTGCACTCGCGCGGATCTTGTAACGTCACCATAAGTTATATGTAAATTTGTACAACCCAATCATAAAAATAAGAAATTTGAGGAGATTATAAATTTGGTGTCCGATATTTATGAGTTATTTGGTTTGTGCTTAGATGTCAGCTTGAATAGCTTGCTTTGCTTACATCAAATAAAATAAGTTTTGTAGTAACCTACTGCTTAAATCAATCAAGAACAAACAATATCATGCAGTTCACAACACACCATTAATTACTTAAAGCATCGCCAAAGCAGCGGGGAAAGATATGCTTATAGAGTCCATCTTGGTGTAGACAAACTAATGGATAAAAGTAACGAAAAACACTATCTGGCTTTTCATGAACTTTACTGTCAAAAATAGCTCAAATGCTTAATTGACTATTTAACGAATAAATAGAATAGAAGTACTATCGCTTCTTGCATTGCTACCTTCAAAATTGATGCTTTTAAAGGAAATAACAAGAGAAAGTGCTGCCGGTAACAATTGATAGTGGTTTACATGACTGTTGAAGACTACTCTCATTAATTTATCATCTGGATGGTTTGTTTTACTGCCAATTCTAATACTTGGATATTTCATTATAGTACTACATAATGATGTGCGAATCATGCGTATTTTGATTTTTTGAGTGGTTTGAGTAGATTTTCGTAATCTCAATATAAGACTTTTATTGTATAAATTTTGGCGCGAAATTATAAATAATGTGATCCTAAAGATATTAACCTTATTTTCTCAAACCGTAATTTGTTAATTAAAAGAAACCCTTAATTGAAAATCTAAAAGAGTAGCTAAGTTGTCCTAAACCTAGGCGGGATCAAAATTTTAGGGATTACATAGAAAGAAGTCCGTTTGGCAAACTCGCCCTCATAGTTTTCTCGCTACAAATACGTAAGAGGAATTCGTAAGACGAATATACATGTGTATGGCAAATTCTTTGCAAGGCACTCAGACAGAATGTTGTGTTTGGCAAATTTTAGAGTTTACC
>MU227937.1:742253-763650 GCA_018584345.1 Thuja plicata | reverse complement strand
GAATATTAAGGACTACATTTTCACATTAATACCATATAAGTTCAGATATAAGATTAAAATAATAAATGACTAGTTATCTACAATTAAGATTCTATTTTAGATAATCTAAATAGGTAAAACTAACTCCATGCCTAAATGGATATTGAAGTGTCTTTTGAAGCAATAGATTAATATAGAAGGAACACGAGGTTAACTTGTTTTCAAATAGGAAAAATATTTCGTTCCAACATATTGATATGTCAAAAGAAGCATTAGTACTATTATTTATGTTCTTTAAGAGCATATATTTGAGATTATTTGATATTTTTTATCAGTACTAGTCTCATATCTCTACCTCTATATTTATATGATTTCTAATATATTTTTATTTAAATATTACATATTTATTGATGATATATCTCCTCTCTTAAGTTTTACCATCTTCCTTTCACTTATTTTATTTCTTTTTATTAGAAAGATTCTCTCCTCTGTAGTCCAAGAAAATAATTATGGAGGCTCTCTCTTGTGAATGTCTTATTTTTTAAGTTCTTAAAAAATTTAGATGATATTTTTATCTTTTTCTTTAAATCCCTTTGTTGACTTTGAACATTTCTTTAAATTTTGCATTTTCCTTCATGTTGTACATATAAATTATATAATAAAATCATTAATATATATTTAATTATATGCATCTTTTTCACCTTTGACATTTAATAGGATCATCCATTTTTATTTTTCTACATATAGAGATAAACTAGTAACTATATGTCATAACTAGATTATTTGTTTTGGATTGGAGAAAAAATGTGTTTTGAAGGGGCCCCACAACCCTAAAACAATAGAAAAAAAGATAAAGCATTAAAACCCCAAAAAGAGATAATGCCATAAAAACCTTCGACACTCACAAAAATGCCAGCATCAACCCCGAACAGAGCCATCCCAAAAAACCAGCACCACCCAAAAACATCTAGGTTAGAACAAAAAACCAAAAGCCACCTAAAGCATATCTTGAATATTTTTCCTACCTCTTCCCCAATTTTTGACATTTTCTTTAGTGTCTTGTGCAGAACAAAGACATCATTGGAAACAAAAGTTTCCTTCTTCTTTAGATTCATCCTAGTACACTTTCCTAAACTAGGAGGAATGAATTCAATGTCATTAAAGTCCTTGTCCAAATACATAATGGCTTTAGAGGGGTTGGTCCCTTCGAGATAGATGGTGAGGGCATCCATGCTTTTGGCCATAGTATTCACACCCTCAAAGTACACCAGGAGGGTTTTCCTTATAGTATCAGCATTTTTATCCACCATATTGGTCATCTTTGTGATCTTCTACTCCAAGTTGTCAAGCCTTCCCTTCCTATTTTTTTCCTTGCCTTCCATCTTTTTAATCTTTTCTTTCAAACCCTGATTAGTGGTAACTACGTCCTTAATTTTCTTAAAGACCCAGTTATCATACTTTAGGGAAATTTTTGACATAGAGACAACCATTTGGAATTTAGAATCATCAAAGGTGTAAGGGTTTTCCCGTTCCAAATTCACCGATGCAGGGGATCCCTTCCGCGAAGATTGGTTCTTATGTTCCATGGAGATGTCATAGTTAACCAGATTAGCATTGTGAAACCCTTCACCCACAAATTCATCAACCATAGGGGAAGGAGAGTCCTTAGCCTCATTCCACTCCAGATCCTTGTCTCTCTAATTCTTAGATTTTTTGGGGACATTGAGTGACCCCTTCTTAGCACTAAGTGTCCTTTTCTGATCATCCTCTAGCTTATCACAACCAAGATTCATTTGGATATCAATTTCCTGTTCTATGGCCTCATTAATCTTATTATCCTATCCCTCATCTTTACCCCTCTCAACTAGCTCTTCCTCGTATTCCTCTCCCTTCTCCTACTCCGAGACCTCTTCCTTTTCCTCTTCATCCCTTCCTCCAGCATAATCCCCACTTTTATCCTCCTTAACAATTTCCATGCTAGTATCTTCATGATTATCAAAAGCCTTGTCAATTTTCACATTTTTTGCTGGCATAAGGTCAAGATGACCCAAAATTTCCCCTTCCCCACTAGGAAACTTAGGTTTCCCCTTCAATGGTAAATTAAAATAAGCTTCTTATTTTCATTCGTCGCCAAAATCATACAGTGCTCAAAGACAAATAAAATGAGACCATTGTGAAGAATCAGGGAACTAACCTTGTTCATATGTTTGTTGAGGCTATCTTTCAATGAACAACACAAACAGTAAGGTAGTGAACCTCTCTTTTTATGCCTGAAATTGTTCAGGAGAACAAAGTTGTAGGTGTGAGCTCTTGTAATCCTCCCATCAGCCGTAAGATACTCCATAATTATAGTGAGAACATACGTCCACATCTCTTTAATCTTTTTTATGTCATAATACTATGAAACAGGCTTGCCCATCATATCACATTCATTATCATCCCTTAGAAAGGATTTAAAAACCCCATCTGACATCTTTCTATCATGGTAAAATCTTAACCTAGCATGCGGCATACTCAATACCATAGCAATGAGATCAGCTGAGAAGAGCCTCCTGCAGAAATATGATGAACATCCACAAAATGATAGAAATATAGAGCAACAGTAGAACTCAGAGTGAATCTATTGATTGTGGGCCACTTCAAGGGGGTAACCTCCTTTGCACAAGCTCAATACAATAAATTTGTGGGTACCATCAAAGGCCTCAGCACAAGCTTATATACTAAGTACAATCTAGAAAAATATTACTACCTATGCATGTGGGATAATAAAATATACTCACGGGATGACTTACAAAGCATATGCATCCAACAACACTACACTAAAAAAATAAACCGAAGGAACACATAGGTGGGTAAACGCACAATAATATGTCACCTTTTAAGCTAACTTGATTGACTCGGCCCAGTTAGACTCAACCCAGTCAGACTCGGCCTAGTCTAACTCGGTCGAGTCAATGTGGCACTGAATGGGTGCCTACATGCCCAAGTGGGCTCATATGAAAGACAATGTGAGGGCCAGTAGGACTCAGCTGAGTCTGACTAGAATGAGTCTACCTAGGTGCCATGCCATGTTGGCAACTAAACCTCCAAAATACAAAAAATCTATAAGTTTGCACTTCTACTATTTTTTTCTCTACTCAAACTAGAAAATGTCAAACAACTAAAAGTACCATTTTCTAGATCTTGGAACTATGATTCTTGACATATAAATTTTATATTTTTTAGACTACAAAACATTGAACAAATTTGTTAAAAACTACATGTAGTTTATTAAAGCTTTCAGAAGTTGTTGATTCAGATAATATTAAAAATTTCTAAATCAATTCAAAAAAATTTTAAAATCATAGATAACACTAGAGAAGAGATTCCTCTTCAATAATATGTAATTTGTTTGGTTTTTGGTATAGTTTTGATAGGGGAAAAATGGCGGGAGACAAAAACTATTTATTTCAAGCAAGTTCAACTTTGAATACTTATAACAAGAAAACTATACATAAAAAACACTTCTTTATTTTTATCTGCACTGGCTATACATGTCATTGAAATTGGAGGAAAAAATAATGTTTTACTTATAATGATTTGGCGGGAAGTAAACTCCCTAATTTACAATATTTTTTAGGAAATGAAAAATAGAACTAAAAATTTCAAAAAACATATTAATTTTAGTTCAATTTTTTTAAAAACAATTATAGGCATATAATTCATCCTATTTCACACATTTCATCAGTTTACATCATCTTCAAATTCTCAACATAAATGTGACTTTTATGCCCTTGAAGTTTTACATTTTTTGTGTTGTTAACCTTTTCCTTTGTAAAAGGGTGACATATTATTGTGTTTTTACCCAGGTTCCTAACATCCTTTCTCTGTTAGAAAAAATCTTTGTCCTCAAAGCTTAAGGTATGGAAATTGTTGCTGATTCTGAAGAAGGGGTTCCCATGTAGCATCCTCTGGTTGTATACTGTGCCACTGAATCAAGACCTCAAATATGGAGTTAGAGCGAAGCTAACGAGTGTGCCGGTAAAGGATTGCCTCAGGCTCCAAGATAATGGATCCTTCCTTATCCATTTTAGGTAGAGTAGTTTGTGCTCTAAAATTGGTGGCAAGAACCTGCTTGAGACAACAAACGTGAAATACTGGATGAATGTGGGAAGAAGGAGGAAGTTCCAGTTTATAAGAAAATGAACCAATCTTCTGCAGAACCTTATATGGCCCATAAAATTTTGGGGCTTGCTTATGACACCCTTTAAGATTTAGGGAGGATTTATTGTATGGCTATAGAGGAAGAAAAACCATTTCCCCAACTTGAAACAAGTGCTCAGAACGGTGTTGATCTACCTACTGTTTCATTCAATTTTGGGCCATGTGAAGATTATCCTGTAAGGTGCAAAGAATCTGATCCCTAGTGTGGAGAACTGTGTCAATTGCCTGGACTGGTGAGCTACTGGGAGTGTAGGGAAGGAGTGATGGAGGTGCTTGACCATAAACTACTTCATATGGAGTCATTTTAGATGTAGTATGGTAAGAGGTATTGTACCATCATTCAGCAAGAGGAAGCCACTTGGCCCACTGATGTTGTTGTCTAGATGTGAAGCAACAAAGATAAGTTTCTAAGAATTTGTTGAAAATTACAATCTGACCATCAGTTTTTGGGTGATAACCTAAACTCATCTTCAGTTTGGTGCCAATTTGCTAAAAAAATTTAGTCCAAAAATGACTAGTAAAAGTTGCATCGCAATCTGAGACAATGGAAGAAGGGAGGCCATGAAGATGAAAGATCTGGTCCATGAAGATTTGGGCAACTGAGGAGGTAGTATAGGGGTGGCTAAGGGCCCAAAAATGACTATATTTGGAGAGACAATCAACCACAACAAAGATCACTATCTTGCCACCTGATTTAGGAAGCCCTTCAAAGAAATCCATAGAAATATCAGTCCAAATCCATGTAGGGATGAGCAAGGGTTCCGGCAATCCAGGAAAGAGGGTCATTTCACCCTTGTGGAATTGGAAAGTATCACATTTAGCCACCATCTATTGAGTCATATTTTTCATTCCTTTCCAAAAGAAGTTCTTCCTTGCCCGCTCATAATTTTTTAGGAACCTAGAGTGCCCTACCAAAGGATAGGCACGAAGTTTATAAAAGATAGCCTGTTGGAGACCTAGATTCTGAGGAAGCACTAGACGGTGCTTGTATCAAAGAGAAGGTCAACCCCAAGAGTAATGTGGTACAATAGATAGATTATTGGCCAACTGGTGAATGATTTGAGATAAAGAAGAGTCACTGACATAGCCCTACTGAACAAATTCTAACCAATTGGTAATTGGCATAGAAATAGCTGAAAGGGAAGGTTGATCATCAAATGTGTGAGAAAGAGCATCTGCCACAATATTGTCCCTACCTTTCTTATAGGTGATCTCATTATCATACCCCATGAGTTTTCCGGCCCATTTTTGTTGTACAGGGGAGGATACTCATTGTTGTAGGAAGTATTTTAGACTTTGGTGATCAGTCTTGATGCAAAAATGACTCCCTATGAGGTATGGCTGCCACTTCTATATAGCATGCAAAATAGCCATCATTTCTTTTTCATATGTAGATAGGGATAAATTATTACCAGAAAGGGCTTTGCTGGTGAATGCAATAGGATGGTCATCTTGAAGGAGAATAGAACCCAATCCATTACCACAAATGTCACTCTCAATAGTGAAGGGCTTGGAAAAATCTAGCATAGCAAGAACATGTGTACTACACATATCTTGTTTCAGTTGTTCAAATGCATTCTCAGAAACATGGGTCCAGGTAAAAGTATCCTTTTTAACATAGCTATCAATGGTGCTCCAATCTTCCCATAATTCTTGACAAACTTGCGGTAATAGCCAGTCAGCTCCAAAAAACCCTGAAGGCTCTTGAGAGTTTAAGGATGCATCCAATTTTTCATGGAATCTATTTTTGTAGGATCCACCTGAACCCCTTGGTATGAAATAATATACCTGAGATACTCCACTTCCTCCTGGCCAAACACACATTGAGACTGGTTCGCACATAGTTGATGATCAGAGAGAAGTTGCATTATGAGCTCCAGATGATGGAGATGCTCAACCCATGTTTTTCTATAGATGAGGATATCATCGAAGAAGACCAAAATGAATTTCCAAAGGTATGCTGAAATATTTTATTCATCACTGCCTGAAATGTTGAAGGAGAATTAGTGAGGCCAAAGGGCATGACTAAAAATTCATAGTGACCATCATGTGTGTGGAAGGCTATTTTAGGGATATCCTCCTCATTAACCCTAATTTGATGATACCCTGAACGAAGATCCAACTTGGAGAAAAAACAAGCACCATGAAGCTCATCAAGAAGTTCATCAACAACTAGAATGGAAAACTTATTCTTTATGGTCAAATGATTAAGTGCTTATATTTCAATGCAGAGTCGCTAGGACCCATCTTTTTTGTAGACAAGAAGAACTGGAGAAGAAAAGGAACTAGTACTAGGGTGAATAATACCTTGCTTCAGTAAGTCACGAACAAGCATCTTGATTTCGATCTTCTGATGAAATGAGTAGCTATAGGGCCTAATGTTGGGTGGAACGCTACTAGGAAGGATCTAAATACAGTTGTCCTTTGGCTGAGATGGGGGAAATCCTACAGGTTCAACAAATACACCTGAATACTTATCCAAATTTATTATAAATTTGTAGGAGTACTAGAGATCGTTGATGGTTGCGTCTGGATGGAATGGAGCTGAGCATACCATGTGAATTCTTCTTAATAAACTTTTCCATATGATGTGAACTGATGATGTTGAGAGACCCTAGCTATAAGCCTTTCAAATTGTGTTGTTGCCAATTGGCTGAAAACTGCATCCAAAGTTTAGCAAAATCTCATAGAATGGGGCCAAGAGTGCGTAACCATTGGGCACCCAAAACCAAATCACATCCATTTGCAAGGTAAATTTCCCCCATTAGCAATCATGACTTCAAAGCTAGAGTAGGGATGGACAAAGCAATCAACCTGTTTGGCTATTCAGGGGTCAATGAAGTTATGAGTGCTACCAGAATCAATGAGTATAGTAAGAGGGATATTCTTGAAGAACCCATCAACCTACATGGTTTTTAGGGTAGTGAATCCTACAAAAGCATGGATAGATATCTTTGGTTGGGATTCTGGTGAAGGAGGTTCAGAAAGCGACTGTTGAGGGTCAACTTCATCATCTACTATTTCATGAGCATCTACATACTCATCCAGTTCAGGTGGAGAATCCACATCCAAGAGATAGAGATTTTTCTGAACACATCTATGGCCCTAGGACCATTTCTCATCATAATTATAACAAAGCCCTTTTTCTCACCGGGCCCACATATCTATTTTTGACAAGTGATTGATAGGAGTAGTTGTGGGAGCTGGAGTGACTTGAGGGTGTGGAGAACCCTTATTTCGGAATGGAACAAAACTGGATCTGGAACATTCTAGAATTCTAATCTTGTGCTTTGCTAACTTAGCCAACCCAAGGGCTTCCATAATTGTAGTGGGATAGAACATTTTTACTTTAGATTAAAGTGCATCCTTTAGACCTTTGACAAAACAAATGCGGAAAAAATCATCAGACAATCCCTCTATGTGATTAGCTAATTTTTCAAACTGTGTCTATTATTCTTACTGTGCCTATTTGGAATAGTTTAGTGAGTGCTCTTGTGAACTCATCAAAAGAACTAGGGCCAAAGCAATGCAAAAGGAGTGTGCACAATTATGTCCATGTTGGGTCTTCATTAGCCTTGATGTACTAACAGAACCAATGAAGAGCTTCATGTTCCAAATGAAAAGATGCAAGTGGGACTTTGTTGATATCTAGAGTATTATGCAAGCTAAAATACTTCTCTACCTGATAAATCCCTCCAGTCAAATCAGCACCATCGAAACGAGGAAAATCAAGATTTGGTCCATGAAAATTTCCAGAAGAGAACCCAGCATCTCCATAATGGTTTCGGTTCATGGCTGAATCCTGAAGAGTGAGACTGATAAATTTGTCATCCAAATCTTGAATTTTGGTCTTGAGGGATGCAAGTTCCTCCTCCATGATTTTTTCTCTTGTGCGGGTGACAACCATATAGTAGGATTTTTTTTTTTGAAATGGGTAGAACAATAGAAACAAAAACTTTTTCAGTTAGGGAAAACATAGATTTGGACAAAACACAGATGTATAATGGGGGTTTGACGAGTGGTTGGACACTTTCTGATCAAAAGGGGAAAATAAAAATGAGGGTTTCAGGGGTGGGGAGGTGGAATGGGATGAGCGGTCCAAGAGGAACAAAGGAGCAAAATTAGGAAATGAACCTTGTGGCCAGATTTGGTGGCGATTGGCTGAGAAGCAAAAAAGCTAGGGCAAACCCTAAAATTAGATAAATGAGGGATTTAGGGTTTCTATTGTGGAATTTTGGGTAGGGTCTTCAAGGAAAGAAGTATGTAGAATGGTATTTTAGGGGTTCTGGGGAACTTTGAGAGGAAACAGGAAGAAAGCAAGGAAGCTATGTTTTTTTTTTGAAACAATCGACTAAAAATCACTCATACTAACAACTAAAATGAAGTATTGCAATAACAAGCATTTCTTTAATACCAGATGAGAAGAACCTCTTGTAAAAATATGATGAACATGCATGAAATAACATAAATATATAGCAACAATAGAAGTCAGAGTGATTCTATTGATCGCGGGCCACTTCGATGGGGTAAACTCCTTTGAGCAATCTCAATACAATATATTTGTTGGTACCATCATAGCCCTCAACACAAGCTTATATACTCAGTACAATCTAGAAAAATATTACTACCTATGCATATGGGATAATAAAATATACTCATGGGATGACTTACAAAGCATATGCGTCCAACAACACTACACTATCAAAAAAATAGAAGGAACACACAGGTTCCTAACATCAGCCATGAGCTTAGAAATACACCCATGCAAAGAGAAATGGCCCATCACCCAATGCTCAAGGATTTTATGAACAACCATCCTTACTTTGACCTTATCATACCCTCTTAGGAGCTCGATGAAATGCATAATCTTTCCTTTAGATAAATTCTTCCAAACTTCTGGCTCCACAAACCATTTACTATAATCATCTGGTTCCTCCCTACGATGATCGCCTCCCATCCTCTTAGAATTATCATTCACAATAGTAGTCTAAGGAAGATAATTTTGGGAAAACAAGAAACACAGATTAATCATAATGAACAACACCCACAAAGCATGAGAGTTAGCATTATACAAATGCGCTCTACCTCCGCAAAAGCATGTGCCCATGCTATAATTAGGGTAAAAGTGACAAGTTGTCATCATTGCAATTATTGGGGATATCACCAAATTTTTTCATAGTCCTTTCATATTGAACAAAGACATATATGTTTGGGGCATTAAGATTTCCCCTTCGCAAGAAATGATTTATTGCAATTAACATCATAATTATCCAGCTTGTCTGGTGAAGCATTAGTTTCACCGTGATAGTTTATTTGATCCATCAAGACAATTGATAATATTCATCAAATGCCCTTCCAACCATAAATTTTCATAATTAAAATATTTGGCAATAGTTAGATCTTTCCAAGCCCCCATAACTTTAGCAAAATGACTAGAATACACTCCCAAATGGCCAACCATTGCCGCGAGGTAGCAACCAGCTGAATTCCTAACAATTCCCCCAAACCTAGCCTTCCCTGGATTTCCTTTTGAAGCCCCATCAAAGTTAACCTTGATCCATCTAGGTGGAGGGGATAACCAAACAAGGCCTTCCTTAGGGTTAGATGATTTCAGAGGGTGAAGGGAAATCTTCCATCTTTTCTCAAAGTCCAATTGTACCCTTTGGTTGTTTAATTTAGAGTAATTAAGAGACCTAAATATCCCTCTATTGACTTTTTTAGATATGAGACCTAGGGAAGAAGCTTTTGTCTCTGAAAATTATGTTGTTTCTTTCCTTCTAGATGTGCCAAAAGATATAAGGGATGAAGAGATTCCAAAGCTCAATGGTGTTTTTATTAGAGCTTGGGCATATCCATTGAGAAAAGAACTATTTCCAAAAGTTTGGGAAAATCTAGAAAATATTCCATTTGTTTAGAAATAGAGCCCAAACTTGATGGGACAAATCAAAATAAATAAACAAATGAAACACCAATTAAGAATTCATACAACAAAGACAACATATTTTAGGGAAAGACAACCCCTTTCATTGAAGGTTGTCCAAGGTTAGAACTTTATTTTGAAGGGCCAGCCAATAAAACATATTAACTTTAGGAATACACTTTTTCAACTAGGCTTTATCCTAGAAAGGCCACTGCCCCTCATTGTATTATAGAGAAAATAAAGAGGCCACAGAGAATTGTCCACTTTGGGTTGTCACCCCAAACCAATGAATCTTTAGAACTTGGAGAAATTGCCATTGAAGACAAAAGGATATCAATATCTTGTAATGGGGCTTCCACCCTAGAGAGAGACCCATTCAGAGTCCTTCCAGTAATCAGACACCCAAACTCTGAAGGAAAATATGCATTGGTCTTTCCACATCATGAAAGAGGAATGTTGAGCCAGAGGAATATCCAACAACCATATATATTCCTAGAATCTTATCTTCTTTTCATCACCCAATTTATATCTTCTACTTGAAGCATATAGATCTTTAGATAATTACACAGAGTTACAAATAAAAGATGCCTCCACCAAAAACAAAGGATAAAAAAATCCTCTTGAGAGGGCTGAGAGTATACATATTTGCTCTTCCAAATTTGACTCCACACACTGTCTTCTAATAAGACCCACCAAATATCCTTAGCGAGAAGATCCTTATTGATAATCTTAATAGGTATGATACCCAATCCTCCTAGTATTTTGGGATTAGAAACTTTATCCAAATCAAGGAGGGGAATGTATTTCCTCTCCTCAACTCCTGACTAGATGAAATTATTTTGGATTTTCTTGATAGCTTCCACAACTTTGAAGGAGTTCTGAACAAACTAAGTGCATAAATTTGCAAGATTTGTAGAGAGGATTGCATAAAGAGAACATTTCCAGTCTGACTAAACAGAGAACCTTTCCATATAGAAAGCTTCTTATTGAGTCTATCCAAAAAATGATTCTAAAAAGAAAGTGGGGGTTTGAGACCAACTCAAAGACCAAGGTAAGTAAAAGGGAGATCTACTTTACCACCCTATGATTTTAGAAATTTTAGCTTGCCTCTCCTCTAGAGTATTAATGAAGAATAAATAAATTTTGGCCCAGTTCCTTTTCTGACGAGTGGTAGCCTCATAGTTGTTGAGGATCAGTTTCATGGATTTAGCTTCTTTGAAAGATGCTTCCCCCATGGTTAATGTATCATCCATAAACTACTCATGGGAGAAAATAAAATAATTAGAAGTAGGTCTAAGACCTTGAAGTTTCCCTTCCTCAACAAATTTGTTATTAAACATGCCCAAACCCTCTGCCAGGATAGTGAAAATAATAGGAGAAATAGGATCTCCTTTCCTTAGCCCTCTAAAAGATTTTAAAAAGTGTGAAGGAGAACCATTAAACAACACAAAAGAAGACACTAAACCAAATATTTGGCTGCAAAGTTGAATCAACTTATCACAAAATCCAAAGGCCTTATTAATCTTCTGTTAAAAAATTCTAATCCACCCTATCATAAGCCTTGGAGAGATCAAGTTTCAAAAACAATCCTTGTCTTTTAGCCACGACTAGTGAATGAATGTTCTCATGAACTGCTATAATAGAATCAATAATGTTTCTACCAAGGACATAACCATTTTACTGTGGGGAGATGATCATGGAAAGAATAGCTATTATTCTAGAGGTAAGAACTTTCGAGATAATTTTATAAAAGGAATTGCAGAGGCTAATAGGTCTAAATTTATCAAGAGATTTAGCCCTATGAACTTTTGGAATGAGGATGAATAAAGTAGGATTTAACTATTTTAGAAGATTCGTGGATCGAAAAAATTCTTTGATAGCCCCACATATGTCTTTTTCCACAATGGACCAGAATTTTAGAAAAAAAAAAAGAAAATCAGAAACCCATTAGTGCCAGGACCCTTTTCCCTCTCAAAGGAGAAAATCGCCCTCCAAATTTCATTTTTAGAAGGCACAATTAATAGGGTTTTCTTATGGTCCTCATTTTAGAATAGAGGGGATTGAGCCATTAAGTTTCTCCTACTAAAGAGGATTAAGATTTAAATCAGAGGTCAAAAGGGAAGATAAGAACCTAGCGATTTCGAGTTTGATGTCCTCATCCTTGGTCAGAGTATCGTGGTCCTAAGTAAGCTTGTTGATTCTACTAGGAGCTTTGTGATTGAGAGTAGTTAGATGTTAGTATTTAGTATCCTTATCTCCTACCACTAGCCAAAGAGCTCTAGATCTCTGCCTCCAAAATATTTCCTCCTTAGCAATAATATCATCATATTTAGTAAGGGTATTGGATTTATTTTCCCTTAAATCCATAGATAAGCCATCTAGCTTGATTTTATCCTATATTTCCTTCAAATCAATTTGAATAGCTTTTTTCATTTGAAAGATGTCCCTAAAGATCTCTTTATTCCAGCTCCTGACTTTGCTCTTAACCTATCTAAATTTCTTGGCAACTCTGAAATCACCATGTCTTTAATGTCTATATTCCACCAATCACTAATGCATTTTTCAAGGGAAGGGTGAGACAACCACATTATTTAAAATCTAAAAGGAAATTTCCTCTTACAATTAAAAGGATCCACCACAAAATAGATAGGGAAATTATCAGATCCAATCTTAATAGCAGCTGATAGGGAACAGTAAAACTTAGCAAACCATTCATAAGACCCTAAAGGTCAACATAAATAAGAGCTTGGGAATTAAACAACTCCATTAGGTCTAGATGACCATCCAGCTGAGAGAGAAATCCTGCATATTTCTCATTCTCTTTAAAAGGAGTGTTGAAATCTGCCATAATGAGCCAGCAACTGTTAGAGAATAGGTTCCTACAAAATGCAAGATTTTTCTAGAAAATATCTCTAGAATATTTTGAATTAGGGGCATAGATATTAGTGATAACCCAAGGAAAATCATCCCTAGAATTCTTGAAGTGAACTGAGAGTATATTGTCTGATCTATCCATAACAACCCCTGATAAAGAGTTCTGGTTCTAAAAGACAACCCTCCCACTAGAAGCTCCAGTGGAACTCGTTCCTAAAACACCACCTTTTTTTAAAATCTTGATGTCGACTAATTTCTCAGTAGACATCTTAGTTTCTTGAATCAAAACAATATCTGGTCTATGATCCCAAAATAAATTATGGAGCACATCTTGTTTGTGAGGTGCATTGAGGTCTCGTATATTCCAAGATACAACCTTCATGTTTTATAGGGATAAATGCATTATGGATAGATAATTGTTTACCATATGCCAAGTATTTCTTACTTTTGTTCTCTCTAGTGGCCTTGATGGAGGGTCTGCCAAGTTTTTTATTTTTATTTCCCACATCTGCCTTTCAAGACTTCCTCCTAGTTTAAATCCCTAACTGGGATAGATCATTACCTTTTATGTTCTTCTTTTCAACTGAGGAACACGATATCTCCTCATTGATGACCTCATTGATTTCTGATGATTCACTCCACTTGGGAGTCTTGAACATTTCTGAGACTATGAGACCCTCCTTAGTGGGGACGACAGATGGCTTTTCCCTATTTAATTCATTGTAAACCTGAACATCTTCAAATAGGTCTGTTGTTCCCTTTTCTTGCTGACATAAAAATACTCCTCAGAAGGTTCACTCTATTTATCCCTGACACTGATCAAGCATAGAGTAGAACAACAGTAACAAGGTCTTGAGACCTCCTACACTTTGAGATCCACAAACTCGGGCGGGATTACCCTTGAAAACTTAGAATAATGAAATCACTAAATTATTCTAGCTTGATATTGGTGGAATTATAGGGAATGATCACTGTAACTTTTACTAAAACAGACCAAACTGAAAGTAAAGATTGATTTTAATAATGATCATCATTTGATTGAACAAAAAATAGACCAGTGCTCAATCTTAGAGCATGGAGTCATCTTTGAATAATGTTAACCAGCATGATTAAGAACAAAACTTGAGGCAATTACAGGATCTGACACAAACATAGATATACCTTATATATCTACCTTAGTACACTTAGCCAAATTAATCCATCAGATTCATTTGCTACCCTAAAATTTGTTGAATTATCTCTAAGGTACATTCTCTCCTTGAAAGAACCCTAGAGGTATTTCATAATCTGCGTGGCAGATATATAAATTGAAAACATTCTTAGAACATTCAATTTAGACAAAATTTAGAATGCTAAAATGAAGACAGATAATCCATTAAATGCTTCAGAAACTGTAAACTAGATTTTATTCAAAAGTCATCATCAATTAATACATTCACAGAGATTTCTCCAAAAGACCAAATATATTGGTTCTCAAAACCAAGATTTACAATTGACTTAGTATTATTTTCAGACACAAAAATGACCATCTTTTTCCCTTTTACTTTCTTCCAATTCTCCTTTCAATTTGGCAATCTCCTCTTCAAGTGTGTGGTTCTTGACCACCACTTCCTCATGTTTCTTTGCCAATGCCATCATTTGGCCAAAAGATGTTTCATACCTTTTTGACAAGTCATCAACCTTTGCCAAGTTCATAAATGAAACCTGTGTCATTAACTGAGCTATCTCAGTATTTCAAGTATTTTGTAGGTTCCATATCATTCTATCAGCTCTTTTTTCTTCCTTGATGGTCATGACCAAGGATTTCTGTGTGGCCAGAGCTAATGACCATATTGCTAGGGTTTTAGATTTTGGGTCAAAACCTAATCCTTTTAAGACATCATCCATTTCAAATTCTGTCTTAAGTAGAGGATCTTCTTGCCTCCTAATATGATCAATGACAAATGTTGACTGTAAGTCCCAACCAGGCATTAGCATTACACCACTATTCTGTACCAGCAGTCTGGCTTATTCCATAGTGATTTTCTCAGTTTCAGGGTCATAATCCTGGAGTGTCTGCACAATTTGTTCATTCTTATCTGTATTCTCCTCCTCTGCTGTTATTTCTTGTCCCAAGCTTTTCTATTTCAACTTGACCAAGAAAGATTTAAACTCTTGAGATTTTATGAACTCGTCATCCTCCATGAATTCGTTTTCCATCATAACCCTTTCATCATCCTTCTTAAATAGAACCATTTGATTGTCTCCTTGGCCCACAGTCTCTGGCTCCTTCTGCAGTTGCCTTCTCAATTTTCTAAAATATTTGCCATGCTCTGAGATTATAGCTTTGGCCATGCCTTTTCTGTCCTGCACCGTTTTGTGCTCTGTTTTCTATTTCTTCCTTGGTGGCTGTCTAGCTGAAGTAGCCTCTTCACCTAATTCTTCTTCTTCATTTTGTTCTTCTCCTTGTTCTCCTCCCTCTTGATGTTCCTCTTGGTGCTCTTGGTGTTCCTTATCATGCAAAGCAACTTGAATAGGAGACCCTTTAGATTGTGCATCTTCAGCACTAAATTGAGGGACCTGTGACACCAAGGTGTCATATGATTGTATCATTTTCTCTATCCTCTTGAGATATGGGAGATCAGGAAAGAAACCAAAGAATGAACCATCTGATTCCTTCCATTCTGCTTCTGCTCTTAGGAGGTCATTCCACTTTCTTCTCCTATCCTGAACTTCTAGTCTATTCAACTTGTTTCTCACAATGTCTTCATCATCCAATGGCTCATGATCTCTGATTTTTTGCCATGGAGTCAACCTCTTTAGGGCTGTTTGTACAAAATTTTCTAGATCACAGAATCTAGCAATTGCAGCAGACATCCTGTATTGCTTTAAGTAATCATTGATTTTGTCAAACATCTTCTTCCCAACAGTGAAATCAAAACCCATCCATAATCTGGGGATGAAGGTTCCCTTCTTATGCCCCTCCAGAAATTCCTTGTCTACCCATGTAATCTGCTAGACAAATTCTAAGAAAGCAACCCTGGGAGGAACAGATTTGGGGAGAATGTGAGGAGGCTGAGTGCAGCCATATACTCTGATAATAGTTATGTAATCAAAGGAGAAGAAATCAGCCCAATTGTGGGAGATGGGCCATTTAGTGACATACTCCCATGGTCTCAAAAATTTCCTAACCTCAAATGGCAGTCTGTGCCTGTCTACCCCCAGCAAATCAAAAATTTGATCTACAATCCAATTGCAAAAACATACAAAAGAGGAATTGACAGACCCACTATCCCACACTGAGGTCCATCTTTGGATTGGCTCTTCCACACCATGTTCTGACACAAATAGCTGAAGTTCCTTATCCATTGATGCTCTTTTGTAGTAAAGAATCATATACATCAGGTGAGAGTAATGTTTGAAATTGGGCTTGGGGTTATCTGATTGTATCTCTACAAATCCAGCATGGATAGCCTCTACTATATAGCCAACATAATCATAATCAGTGTTGACTTCAAGGTGTTGGATGTTCATGGCTATCATGAGTATCTCCTCAGATACTGTAGAATCTCCATCAAGGCCTAGGACCCTACTTACACCATAAGCAGTTCACTTTACATAATGATGAAACAGAGATAGGTCAAACGGTGGCTTGAAATTGTCTGGAATTTTCACCAATTTCCTGTCTACTTTGGGCATGAATTTAGGCATTTCATATTTCTTTATCAAACGTTCTCTTTTGACATAATCAACCTTAATTTTCTTCAAGTCAATATCTATGCACAATGCACCAGTAATCCCAAATACCTCAGCCACTGACCTCCTATCTATGGAAACTAGGGTTTCTTTGTTCTTTTTCCTAATTACCCTAACCACTGGGCAATAGTTTTTTGCTAGTTCCTTAATGAGACCAATATCAACATAGACATCAGGCACAATTAATTTAGCCATATTTAAATCCCATGGATTGCAAATTGGGACTGGTTTAACCCTATTGTTCCAAAAATAATGAAATAGAGTACTACCAGAGTAGTCTGGGGTTACCGGATTTTTGCATTGCGACCACTTGTCACTCGATTCTTCCCAATCTGCACTGTTTGTATTTAGGGTCCCAGGCAGCAATTCGACAAATTCTTCAGTATACTTCTTTGGTGCAACTTCCTTTGTCTTTCCATACCCTTGTGAGGTGGTAGGAACAATTTCTTGACTCATCCTTCCTTTTTGAATTTTACTGTCTCAAAAACAAAGCTCCAAATCAACAAGCTTCTTACTCTTCGCAGAAAAACTTAGAATGCAGAAATGAGAGTTGTACAGAATCCAACTCAATCATTTACACTTATAGACATTTAAGGACTGTGTCTTGTTAATTTGAAAGCCAAATTCCTCCACTTGAACTATCACAAAGATTTTATTCTGTCATTAATGCTGCGGTCAACTTGCACTGTTTGATCCTAGCTGGAAGAGAGAGTGTATGCTTTTTTCCATCTGGCACTCGTCATCCTGAAACTTGCCAGCACATTGCACTTTATTCACTTTTAGAAATACCCTTGCAAGTGAGCAATGCATCCCTGTTATCTAACTGGTCGCATACTCACCATCCATCCTTGCTCCACTTTTCACTCTTTGCGAGTGAGCGATGACCTAAATCTTGAATCTCATCTCATGTCTGTCGCATACTCGCTATCCTTTCATGCTTTGCTTTTGGGTTCATGTGAGTGAGCGATGCTTTCTTTACCTTTAACATGTCTCACCCTCACGAGTTAAATTTTTATGTCACCTAAGTCTTGGCAACTGAGCGACTATGCATCTTACCTTTTAGCTATTTCATCATCGAACACTCGCTGGCTGTTTAAACTAACTTTTGGATCTTGAGCGGGTGAGCAACATTCATTTCTTACTGCATACTCTAACTCATCGCATACTCGCACCCCTTAACATTTCATCTTTCATCTTATGCGCGAGTGAGCGATAGCAGCTATTCTTTGCTCAGTCTCAAACTCGCAAGCTCAAAAATCTTACTTTGTCACTGACGGCGAGTGCGCGACTGTCTCTTTTCTTTCCTTAGTCGCTCACTTGTGAGCTCTTTTCCTTCCAGCTTTGTTGATCGATGACTGAGCGATGCTTTTCTCCTTTGACTCGTCGCATACTTGCGAGTTGATTTATGATCGCATCAAAGCATCAGCGAGTGAGCGAGGCATTTGAATGATCTCCTTTGTCGCTCAGTTGCGGGCTATTATGAATGTTGAAAATGACTTGTGCGACTGAGTGATGGCATCTTCATTGACTATTTCATGCCTTCATCGTGCACTCACGCTACAAAAAACAACTGAATTAGAACATAAGCGAGTGGGCGACCAAACAGAACATGACCTCATCACGCAATCATGCACTATTGACATTGACATAAAAACTTGACGCGGGTGCGCGACTGCTTTAATTTTGAACAAGACTCACCCAGTTGCGTAGCAGGATAGAAATAACATAACTCTTCAGCGACTACGTGATATACAATTTTTTACTCATCGCTGACTGACGAACTTAAAACTTGACATCCATAAAGCATTGCGACTGTGCGATTTACAACTTTAAAACAGCTCGTCGCCCACTCGTAGGCAGATAAAAAATAGACATATGCAGATCGTGATTGCGCGATTCTCCTTCGCGGACAGCTCATCGCGCAATCGCGCAACTTAAAGACATAAGGAAAAGAGTGACGTGACAAAGCGATAAAGGTAAAACATGATTTCAAAAAGGGATTGACTTCTTTTGAGCGGCAAAGCATAATATTTTGAAACAAGAAATCCCGGGAAAACAAAAGCCAAGGAATTCAAATTTAAAAACTAAGGTAGTGCTAACAATGGCTCTGACTGGGGAAAGATAATTTCAAAATTTTCATTAGAAGCCAGACCTCTGGAAAATAGACCGCAAACCTAAACTAAACTATATAGGAGCACACAAAACCACACAAAAATAGGGAAATCTAAACTAACGTGCATGGAACAAGGAAAACTATGAGAAATAATGTTTTAGGAATTGTCCATGCACTGGAAATTTCTGTATTTCACCATTTGGATCCTCCAATAAATAAGAATCCTTCCCATGAAACTCTTGGATTACAAATGGGCCCATCCACAGTGATTCAAACTTGCCATGTTTTCCCTTCTCTTCTTTTCTGGCATTCCATTGTAATACCAGATCATTTACCCTGAATTTTCTCTCAGTTGTCCTTTTATCAAACAGGTATTTAGACTATTGCTGCAACTTCAGGTTTCTTTTGTGGGCTTCTACTCTTATTTCTTCCAATTCCATCAGCTGATCCATTCTTTGCATCATAGGTTCTGGATTTTCTAAATCTTCTTCCAGCAAAAATTTGTGCACTGGTAATAGATTGTTCAAGGGAAACCTTGTCTGACTTCCATAAACCATTTCAAAAGGGGAAACCCCTATGGCCTTTTTTACTGTCACTCTGTCAGCCCATAAGGCTAATTTCAATTTTGAGTGCCAAGACTTCTTATTTTTATCCAAAATCCTTTTAATGATTTTCATAATACTTTTATTTCTGGACTCAGCCTGTCCATTTGATTGAGGATGATATGGTGAGGGGTAAGATAAAATAATGACATATTCTTCACAGAAGTCTCTAAATTCATCAGACCTAAAACACATGGCATTGTCCATAATTAGCTTAGTGGGCACACCAAATCTTGTCAGAATGTTATCCATCAAGAAATCCATTACTATCCTGCTRGTTKCCCTCTTTGTTGGGATTGCTTCTATCCATTTGGTGAAGTAGTYTGTAGCCACAAGAATCCAACTATGGCCCCCACTRGATTTTTCTRTAAATTCACCARTAAATTCYARACCCCACTGGGTAAAAGGAGCTTCAATAGTCATAGGACTTAGAGGTAATGCTCCTGCAAATTTCATTTTAGCAGAAAACCTTTGGCATGGTTCACATTTTCTTACAAATATTTGAGTATCTCTGAAAAGACATGGCCAGTAAAATCCATCTCTGATTATCTTGTGAGCTGTAGTCTTAGTAGAATAATGCCCACTACATGCACCACTATGCAATTCACTTAAAACCTTTTCAGACTGTGATTTATATAAGCATAACAACATAATCCCATCCTTATTTTTCCAAAACAAATTGCCTTGTATCAATACATACCTCTGGGCTTGTAACCTCAAAGTCCTCTTCTGATTTTCTGGCATATGTTCTAGACATTTTGCATTTTTCAAGACAAACATAATGTCAGTATACCAGCCTTGCAATTCTATGCTGGTAAGATTCATGTTTATAGTTTGTTTGACACTTACTTGGTCTAACTCCATATTTGTATGAATCATTAACTTAGCCAAACCCAAATCCCTCACTAGTTTAGTGACCTGAATTTCCAAATTGAATTCTTGGATCCTGCTAATCCATCTGCACCTCTTGCCAGTAACTTCAGACTGTGATAACATATCTTTCACTGTGGCATGTGGCACGTAAGCAATTATTTGGACACAAACAAGATAAGGCCTAAAAATCTTGATAGCCTTAACCAATGCATATGCATGTTTCTCCATAATCTCATAATTAAGTTCAGCTGCTTGCAGAGATTTACTAAAAAATGCTATAGGGTGTTCAAAACCTTCATCATCTTTCTACAAAAGAACTGCAACAATTGTATGAAATGAGGCAAAAGAAAAAATGGAGAATGGCTTTTCATAATTTGGAGGTCTGAGTATAGGAGCCTGTTGAATTGCCTCTTTTATCTCATCAAAAGCTAACTAAGCACTTTCATCCCATTTAAACTTTGCATCTTTTTTCAACAATTTAACAATGGGCTTTACAATTTCAGCAAAGTTTGCAATAAATCTCCTAACAAAATTTATCTTTCCAAGGAAAGACTGAACCCCTTTAACATTCTTTGGTGGCAATACCTTGTTAATGGCCTCCACTCTTTCAGGATCAATTCTGACACCTTCCTTAGACACTATATGTCCCAATAATTTACCTTCAGTCACCAAAGTGACATTTCTTTGGATTGAGAGAAATTCCATACTCCAAAGCTCTGGCAAAAATCTTTTCCAGATGTTTGCAATGATCATCAGCCTTTTGAGAATATGCAGTTAGATCATCTTGATATACCACCATAATAATATTTATAAATTCCTTGAAAGCCACATCCATAGCTCTTTCGAAAGTAGCCCCTGTATTTCTCAGGCCAAATGGCATCCTCACATAAACATAGGTACCCCATGGGGTGGTGAAGGCTGTTTTGAATTGCTCTGATTCTTGAACCAGCACTTGGTTGTATCCAGAAAAGCCATCCATCATGGATAACAGATCACAACCAGTCACTCTCTGCAACATAGCCTCCATATTTGGCAAAGAATAGTTATCTTTTAATGAGGCCACATTAAGATTTCTAAAATCAACACAGAGCCTAATAT
>MU227937.1:699863-728812 GCA_018584345.1 Thuja plicata | reverse complement strand
CGACGTGAAAGAAAACCTAGCGAGTCTGATTTATCACAATCTCCAAAACAAGGGCTGCACTGCCTTCTTAGACAAGAAATGTATTCAAGTGGGAAAGAGAATACCAAAATCGATAAAGGAGGCAATCTGCACATCTTCTGTGCACGTAGCCATTTTCTCGGCCAACTACGCAGACTCCACATGGTGTTTGAAGGAGCTTTACCTTATGCTCAAAAGTGGGGCACCAATAGTTCCAGTTTTCTACGGAGTTCAGCCTTCTGAGCTTCGTATGAAAGACGAAGACGGAAAATATGCTCGAGCTTTCCAGTTGCACAAGGACACTGGAAAAATCAAACCTCAAAAGCTTGAGAAATGGAAGAAGGCTCTGCGTAAGGTTTCACGTATAGAGGGCTATATTTTCAAGGGGTAATTTTCAATCCAAACTCAGTACTGTTGATTAATATTATATTATAGGAGGGTGAAGATTTTCTTCCTTGACAGAAACATGATCCATAACATTTCTGTCCCTTTTTTAATGTTTTTGGAGATCTCTTTCTGGTCTCTTTAAAGCAACTTGCCTCCAATAGTTATCAATAATTCTGTTGTGTCTGTCAGGGACCAAGGAGATATGCTGGAGCAAATTGCAACAACTGTAATTGAATATATTAGAGCTGCCAGACGTCTCAAACGTTAGCTTCAATGTTCCCTTGAAGGGGATCCGTTATATACGCAGAAGTTCATGCTTTCAAGATAATAGAAAGCGTGTTAAAATAATACCCAGATGTTATAGTGGTATATGGGTTATGTGAAAAGTCGCATGTGGATAGTAAGGCATGGGAGGTTTGGGTTTGTTGATATTCAGTGTTCAGAGATTTGCTTATTTCTATATATGCGTATTTTAGTTCATTTATTTAATGTTTCCTTCAACCAAAAACGAATACTTTTGTGTTCTTCTTTTTTGTAATATCTAGTAATTTATCCCGTGTCTCATGAAGAGGATGAAGAGGATTCCATACAATGTGTTTTGCTTGTTTATTTTTTTAAATAAGATTAGATTTGTATGATAAGTTTATACAAGTTTTAGGATTGATATTTTTATATAATGAAGTGTTGTTTATTATTAGTTAATCTGATTTTTGATAATCTAAACAAGATACTTTTGTAATCTCTTAAATCAATAGAACAATTAGTGTCGATGCTAGTGTTATATTTCATTTAAATCCACAATCTTCTTCATATAAATTGATCTTTTTGGTTCATCTTGATACTTAAAACTTTGTATTGAACACTCTATATTGGAAACAACTATCTACTCGTCTAGTCATCCCCCCAATCTCTTCCTTTTACATGGCTTACAATCACCTTGATAGTGTAGATTCCTCTGATGATGCTTAGCTTCCTTACTTGACACTTTTTGACTACATTCTCTTTTCTCATTTAACAACCTTACAAATGAAGGGCTTCACCTTTTTCCAATTGGCGTCAAATGTAATAGATTAAAACAAGTCTTCCTCTCTTTTTTATTTTTTCAAGGGTGATTTTCTAACCCGCAATAATCATTATCCTCTTTTGTGCAAAGCTTTGGATGGAGAGCTTCAATTGGTTGTTCAACCTCCCATGGTCTCTTTTTACTATGAATTATTGAACTCAAATAACTATTTTGAATATGGTCTACTATCAAATGAGAGAAATACAAAATTGAAACAATAGATAAATTATTCTTTTGATTCAAGTGATTATTGGACGTCCTTGATCAATTGATGAAGAAATTATATTATATGTATGTATGTATGTATGTATGTATGTATGTGTTTTCTATTTTCTTCAGGTTTGCTCATGTTTACAAGACTTATTTAATATTACAAGCTTGAATATTATTTTTTTTTGTTGGATTGGAAATATTTTTGTACACTGACTTGTGAATTTTAAATAAAATATTTCAATTTTTTTGTACATTTACATAGTGAGTGTTAATGATTGTTTATATTTATATGCCAAAGAATATAAAAAAATATCTTAAACCAGGAAAACAAAATTTTGTATCACATATAAAGAAACACAAATGATGTAGGAGAAAATTTTAAATCTATAGAAAGGTTGTAGATGATTGAGTTGTATTCTCCATGTCAATAAACATTATTTCAAAGTTATATTGTTTTTGTATGATTTTTTCAACATGATGTAATCATACTAATGTAAATTTCTAAATAAATATTACTAAACTTCTTTATCATGTAGATTTGGGATAATACTTTAGACACATGACTTATTATCGATACCAAAAATATCAATAATAATCATGTTACATTAACACTCCTATCTCGCCATGCAAAGTAGTACTAGATTTAGATGTTTGAAAATTGTAACCTTGACTAAGTCACACAAATCTATGAGTGGTTCTATTTTCATTGTCTTCTTTAGCCACACTAAATATTCTAGCTTATACACTCTAAAAACTACCATGCAAGGACATGTTACCTCCATCAATATACATATCATTTATACCCGCACCACTAAGATGCACTAACTCACTAGGTTAAACAAGTACTACATGAACTCTCTACAATTGTTGCCTCAAGGTCAATTCAAACACTTTATCAATACATACTTGAAACATTCAGATGTGTTCTATCTCAAGGTAATTTAAAAATAATAAATAAAGGTTCATTACTCCCGTAAGCCATGAATGTATACATTGTTGAATACACAAGAGTATTGGGAGGGTGAGGGCTGGGTGAGTCAGCCATCAATAAAATCCTATAAACTTATTTCTTTAATTAGTTCCACTAAAATTACCTGAATCCTTAATCACCAAAAGATATTAACATGAAAGAGGTCAAAAACCATCACATAGTAAAAATTATTGAATTAAGTGGAAAACTCTCTTAAGGGAAAACCCACAGAGAAAATTAATTTTTAAATATATGAACACATATTAGAGTAACACCATTTAAGGTGATTTTCATAAGGTGCACTCCCAAAGGGATCATTACCCAGAGAAATAATATTCATTGGCAACTGGATCACTACCGAGATGAACAAGGATAAAAGAGAATGTATCCACCATTATGCACCATTACAACTCACTTGAATGATTTGTAGATGCCTTCAAATCATTTCTTCTGGTGGCTAACACATGAAAGTCCACAATGCTCTACACCACATTTTGCACCTCCTCAAACATACATTAAGAAAGATACTCTTTCATACATCCTTATCACATATGCTCACAATCACATAACATTTTCATAATTACACACACATGCTACAACTTTTCTCAACAATTCATCCTTTATTTATACCATCATTATATTTGTGATGTCTCCCACTATCAGCTAGGAAAGTAATCAAACATAATTTTTAACCTACAGTCGAAAAATCAATCCTCAAAAGCTTGAGAAATGGAAGAAGGCTCTACGTGATGATTCATGTATAGAGGGCTATATTTTCAAGGGGTAATTTTAAATCCCAAGTCAATATTGTTCATTAATAACATATTATAGAAGGGTGAAAATTTTCTTACTTTATAGAAACATGATCCATAGCATTTTTGGCCTTTTCTTTAATGTTTTTTGAGATCTTTTTCTGATCAACTTTCCTCCTATAGTTATTAATTATTTTGTTGTGTCTACCAGGGACCAATGATATATGCTGGAGAAAATTACAACAATTGTAATTGAATATATTAGCATTACCAAACACCTCTAACATTAGCTTCAATGTTCCCTTGAAGGGGATCCGTGATATTACATGTATAATTTCATGCTTTTAAGATAATAGAAAGCATGTTAAAATAATACCCAATGTTATAGTGGTATATGGATTATGTGAGAACTCGCCTGTGGATAGTAAGCCACAAGAGGTTTTGCATTGCTAATATTCATTGTTCAAAGATCTGCTTATTTCCATGTGTGTGTGTGTGTGTGTGTGTGTGTTTTAGTTCATTTTTTAATATTTCCTTTGACCCAAAATTGTCACTTTTGTGTTCTATATCAATTTTTTTCATCAATAACCTAGACAAAGCCTTTCACCTAACAAAGGCTTAATCACCATCATGTAACTCTACCCCTCCATTTGAAACCATCTCAAAGCCTTTCAGCTAACCAAGGCTTAATCATGATCATGTAACTCTACCCCTACACTTGGGAATTTACTATAAATACAAGCCATTTTAAAGCATAATGGTATCCTAGAAATATGAATGCAAAATGTCAAACCTCTTGTCATTTTGGTATCAATTTGAGCATAACTGAGAGATTATCATAGCATTTTAGCATTATGGAGATCATTTTGAGTGCATTTGGATCCAATATCATCATAATTTGAGAGAATTGAGCTAGATTTAGGTATACTTTTATCAATTTCTCATTGTAGGATTGTCACTAGTAGAGATTAAGGATAAGAGCTCTATTAGCATACTAGTTAGAGAACCATGAGGTGCTTATTGATTTATTTACAATTCTTTAGCTTAAATTGTCTTTATTTTTCCATAAAATTATAGCTAAATAAACTAATCTCATCAAGGTATAGATCATTCACACACAAATGGCACCCACCATGGTGCTTTGAGCCTCTATTTGTAATTTTTTTTAATCATTTTTGTGTGTTTTTGGTGGATTTTTATGTTCATTTCACAGATTACAAGAGAAATGACGCCTATGAAGAATTTGACGACGCTTGCTAACAGAGAAGTGACACCTGCAAAATTCCTTCTAATTCTATATTAACTTCTTTCACCACCTACTAGACAAAGTGTCACGCTTGAAAATGTAAAGCGATGCCTGCGAGCAGCAAAGCCATGCGTAAGACCTTTCTTCTACCACCTGCTAATGTTTATCTTTTGCAATTTACACTTTTTTTAATGCTTGTGTTTTACAATTTCATGCCTAGCAGCTTTTAAATAATGCTTGTCACTGGAAACTGATGACTATGTTGTTTTAACTAATGTGTACATAGTGAAATGATGCATGTTAACTGTTAAATTTTGCCTACTAATTTCTATGTTTTATTGTTGTTAAATCATTAAATTCAATTTTCTAACTCTCTGTCTATATTTTTTCTGTAGATGAACATGCATCTAAAAGTGCAGAAACCTTAGCTAAGCGTTACAAGGGAGAGCGAAGAGGTAAGAGAATTTAAAAAGTACTCTAAAGATTTGTATAACGGTAGCATCTTGAAAAATTTAGAGTTAGAAGAACACTTGCATGAGCATTACATAAAATTTAGTAGTGCATACAAGAAGAAATTTTCCACTCTTAATTAATTTCATGCTTTAATTTCTTAAGTTTGATTTTTGACAAATTTTATCAAAAGAACTTAGTTGCATTATTTCTTTTTAAGTTTTTCTTCACTTTGTTCCTTTGTGTTGACTAACTTGTTGGTGGAGCCAGAGTGGGAACTATCGCCACTAGGTGAGTAAGAAAAAAACGCACGAAAACCTCAATAATGTGCCTAGCCATTGCTAGCTTTGAAAGAGGTATTTTTCAAAACAAGCTTGCTTTCCCTTAACTTGTGGCAATTAATTTATACCTAGTATAATTAGGGAAAACTCTGTTATTATCCATCTTGAACAAAGCATTAGGCATATGCTCTCAACTTCTTGAAAGTTGATCAAAAAGACAAACATGTTGAGTTTGAGGTGGTAGAAAGAAAGGGAGGAAAATTAACCACACATTTCAATTTCTAAGAACCTCTTTGTTACGAGTTTGAAAAATAACTAAGTGTTTTGAAGTGTTTAGAACAAGGAACAAGAATAGGGATGTGCTCTTCACTTTTTAAGTGAATCAAATTCCCAAACCTATTGAACTAAGTTCAATTTTTATCTTTCCTATATATGCTAGTTAAATTAAAGCTTTAGAGGGCCTGCCTCCTGAATACATCGTTACAAGGACGGTGAGAGGGAATGACCCAAAGTGGGAGACAATCGCTTAAGCCGCGATACTATCCAACCCACTACGAAAAAATTCACTCTTCCTGAATCGGTTGTAGTAACAAAATTGTGTGCAAGTTATCTTCACTTCCTCTAGTAGTCCTTCAGGATTGCGCAAAATCATACTTTTGTGTGTGTGGGAAGCCTGCAAGGGAGTAAAAGAACTTGACATAGTTTAGAACGGAGGTGTTAACTAAAATCCTTGTTAATTAGTAAGCTACCTTTTAGAGCCAAAAGTGTTTAAAAGCCAAATCTAACTCTAGGTAGATTGCTTGGAATCTATTCTTGTGCTATACTTGTTAAAATGATTGAGAAGATACACATTTAGTGTTTTTTTAGGGACCTGATGCAAACTTGATGTGTGTGTTGCATTTGTATTTTATTTTTCAAGCAAGAATATTATCTAGCAGATCGGATCATAACCTTAAAATTTTGAAAAATACAAAAAATTAGAAAACAAACAACTTTGACCTGCAAAATACTGTCTATGAACAGTTAAATGACACCTACAGACAGTTTGGTAACACCTGTAACATTTTAAACGATGCCTGGCAGCATTGAAACACTGCATAAGTCATTGGAAAGTGACACCTGGAAACTTTAAAACAACGCCTATCAACAGGTAAATGCCACCAGCTCATTGCAGAGTGCTTCGTAGAAAAATTCCAATTGACACCTATAAACAGTTAAGGCATGCCTACACACAAGGAAGTGACACCCAAAAAAAAGAAGCGCAAATAATAGATATTTCTTGAGGGCTTGGAGAGAATTGGATTTCATTTTTGAGTACCCTTTTGTATTTTCTAGATGTTCAGAAGTTCAACCTTATCAGAATTCCCATTATTGGACATTTTGCAAAATATTATAAGGGTTTGATCAATTTAAGTGAGAAAGAGCCAAGATTTTACATAATTCATGCCCATGCCAACTTTTACTCGATCTCACTATATAAAGAATACCCTACAAGCTAACGGTTCATATTATATGGTAGGAACTTCCTTTTCCTATTGATACCTCCACTTCTTCAAGACCAATGCAAGAACCTATAAAGGAGGTAGAACCAACAATGTCTTTCCCATTTGGAAACTTGGATCCCAATCAAATCAACCACGTCAACAATGATAAAAACAATGGAGCTAGTGGGGTTAATAATAATAACAATGGAGGAACAATTGACCCTAATAACCAAGGGTTAAGCAAAAACAATGGAGGAAGAATAGACCCTAACAATCAAGGGTTTAATAAAAATAACAACGGGGGAAATGGTGACCCTAATGATGAAGAAGCAACTGATGAGAAGGTCAACGAAGCCGTACAAATATCATTCTTCATGAAACTCATCGAGAAAGTGTTGGAGATAGATAGGGAGAAGTAATTATTAGACCTAGCTCAAGTGGGTCTCAAACTCCCTCATGATTATGATGTTGATCAACTCAAACAAAAGGAAGTTGAAGCAAATCCTATTGATATCATGAATAAACAATATTAGTTATTCCAAATGTAATTGGACACAATGAAACAAAGTGGGGCTCCTAAACCCTTTTCAATCGAGGCATTGTTTCCTTTTCCGTTTGACAAGACACTAATTATGGTACCATTCCTTAGCAATGTTGGGTATGTGCAGGATCATGGTATGCCAAAAAGTGGCAAAGTGAAAAAGAAGTCCTGATTGGTAGACTGATTGAAAAATATCTACAAATTTTAAATGATATAATATTTTTTAAATTTTAAACATGTGTCACATTCTATGCTTCACCTACTATAAGAAAAAAGGAAAAAAAATCAATTTGATTAAGTTTAGACTAAGTTAAGGTGGTCAAACACGAGAGTTTTTATGTTCTGGAAAAGTTGTAGAAGAAAAATGATAATTAATTATTTACATAGAAAAAAATTACAAAAAAATTATGGGTCACATCCGGACATGAGTCTACTAATTATATCTAGAATCTATTAAAAAAATTTATCATTTGATTGTTTTTAAGGTGGTCATACATACACCTACTTCTTATCTTTTTAGTCCTGATTGATAGAATGAATGAAAAATAGCTATAGCTTTCAAACATCATAACATTTTTGAAATCCTAAACAAGAGTCACATCCTATACTTTCCCCACTACAATAAAAAATAAAAAAAATTTCAATTTGATGAAGTTTAGACTAAGTTAAGGTGGTCAGACACGAAAATTTTTATATTATGGAAAAGTTGTAGTAGAAAAATCATAATTAATTATTTACTTAGAAAATAAATTACAAAAAAATATGCATCACATCCAGACATGAGTCTAATAATTATATCTATAATCTTGTAAAAAAATATTATCATTTTATTGTGTTTAAGGTGGTCAGGCATACACCTACTTCTTATCTTTTTCCTGCGATTTTCATACTACTACATATAAATTTGAAATTTCACCATATAGAATTTTAAAAAAAAAAAATTCGCTCGTACAAAAGAAACTAAATTCAAATTTCTATAGATTCTCTTCTTACACATTTTTTATACAAGATTGATAACTTGTTCAAATTTTTACATCAACTTTCCAAAACCTGATTTTCTGAATTTTCATTGCCACTTAAGGGCCTGGTTTGACATACTATGATCTTGCACATCCCCTATTTTTTTTCCTAAGTATGACCAGTACGAAGGAGCATATGATCCCCAAGATTATCTAAGGAAGTTTTGTGCATTGAATTTTGAGTTCATGCATGACACAACATATTTAATGAGGTTATTCCCTAGAAGTTTAGGAGGCATGGCAATGGTATGGTTTTCCAAGTTACCTTCGAGCATCCATACTTTTGAGAAATTGGCCTCCAAATTTGTAACTCATTATTCTTATAATATCAAACATGAGGTTACGATGATTAACTTATGAAATACCAAGAAGAGAGAGGGACAAGGATTCCAAATTTTCCTACAAAGGTGGAGAGCGGTATTTTCTAGATACCCTCGAAGTGTACCTGAAAAGGAGAAGATGGATATCTTCCTTAATAGCTTGAGTAATGAAATGAACTATTGGTTAAGATTGAAATATCCTAGGTCTTTCCAAAAAATCATTGAAAATGGAGTAACTACGGAGGAGGTATTGGTTGAAAGCGGAGAACTTAAGCTTTATAAGGATAACAACAATACCAACAACAATACCTCCAACAATAATCAAAATAGGAATCCTCCTAAAAATAACCAATTTTGAATGAGGAAAAATAACAAAGGTGTGGTTAATGATGGATTTGTGGAAGCTAATAATCTAAAGGCCACTCCTTTTACTCTCAAAAAACACCTACTCAAGTAAACAACACAAATCAAGCACCCAAAGTGCCTTTCAACAACAATAACAACTTTGGGAACAATCAAGGGGCTAACAAGCCTAAACCTTTCTTTACACCAACTCCTAAAAGAATGTTGACACATTTGGGTGAATCACTTGAGAATGCATTTTTAACCCTCATTTATAATAAGATTATTGACTTACCTAGGGCTCAACCCTATGAACTACAAATTAAGCCTAATTGGTGGAGTGAGTCTAGTCATTGTGAATACCATAGGAATTGAGGACAATATAACAAATGATTGCATGAGCTTGAGACATGTGGTGCAAGATTTGATTGATAATAGTGTGATAAAGATAGAAGGGCCTCAAAATAATGATGATCATACGACCTTTAAACAACCTTTCTTTAATCATGAGAAGGGTGAATCTTCCAATTCAAACAAACAAGGCAACAATTCTAAAGGCAACAATAATGTCAATTTTGCTCATCATTATGATAACAATATCAATACTTTGTCCACACATGAGCATGGTGTAAATGTTGTGGTAATCAATGAACAACCTGAAAAGGAAGCATATAATGCCATCACTTGTGGGAAAACTTCAAGGATTACCCTACAAGGGGGTTCTCCTAAATTGATTGGTCTTATGTAATCAAATATTTTGGCTAAAAAACCATCTACTACAACAAAGACAAATAGTTTTGTGGACCAATTGCAAAAGACTCCAGCCCAAATTTCTATCTTGGAGTTGCTAAAGTTATCTCCAAATCACAAGGAGATCTTGGAAAAATCCCTAGTGGAGACTAATGTTCCTATCAATTTGGAGGAGGATAAATTTAAAAACATGGTAGGACACCTCATTGCACCACATTGTCTCTCATTTTTAGAGAAATATGATAGGTCAATTAATCATCCTCAAAATTTGACTTTACATATAGAATTCCTAATTCAAAGACACAGGGTCAAGAGAGTTCTCATAGATGGGGGAGCTAGTCTTAACATTTGCACATTGCACCTTGTCAAGTCTTTAGGGTTGTCCGAATCTTCTATTGATCCTAAAAATAAAATTACTATCAAGGTTTATGATGAGGAGGAAAGATCTTCAAAAGGCATGATTGTTCTACCTATTTAGGTTGGACCTATCTAGAAAGACACCATATGTCAGGTCCTTGACATGAATTTAACTTATAATATCTTATTGGGGAGGCCATGGATACAAGAAATGCAAGAAGTACTTTCCACCTACCATCAATGTATAAAATTTCCATACATGGGTGAAGAGATCACAATTGGAGGGGATTCTAATCCTTTTCAATATTGCAACACATTGAAGCCTCTTCATGAATATTTTATTCCTCATAATAGAGAAGGGATTGTTCCTAATTCTACCATTGATAAATCTAAAGGGGAAGATCCTAAGTTAACATCAAATGTCACACCTACATCAAACCCCAATCAAACTAACTCAACTACTTCAACTAAGGGAAAAGAGAAAGTGAGTTATGAGGGTTCAAGTCCACATGAAAATTCAGTTAAAATCTCTACACCTAAGGTGGAAATTTCAAGAATTTCCAAGGATGAGAGAGAAAAAGCCAAAATGGATCAATATAAACAAGTGAGTGAGATGATGCATAAGTTTGAAAAGCAATGTAGAATAAATTCCAAAGGAGTAGGGGAATATTATGTTTCCCTATTTGATCTACCAACTTCTCCAAAAACACATGGGAAGCCTTCAAGTGCACATCCACCTCATAAATACAACTCTCATTTTATAAGAGAGAGTGACAAATCAGCCCTAGAAAAGGAGGACAATGAAGTTTTACAATGGCTCTACAAAGAGGAAGATATTTCAAACAACCCCATTGAGAGAGTTCAACATATCAATATTCAAATAGATAAATATGGAAAGGGGTTCCAAATAATGCATAAAATGGGGTACAAGGGAAGAGGACCCTTAGGAATAAGAAATAGAGGGTTGTTAGAACCTATTGAACCTTCTTGGAGGTCAAAAGATGAAAAATCTGGAATAGGTTATCAAGACAAAGGAGAAAGTTAAAGTAAGTCATATGCATGATTTTCATGAGCAAGTGAACATGGTAGAATCAGATAGTGATGATGATTCCTGGGAATATGAGTGAGATTCATTATCTAAAGACTCTTTTCATGATATAGAGGTTGATGTTATTCATGCCTATGCTACTCTTCCTAAGGACAAAAATCAAGACAATGAAGATCAAGAGCCAATTTCTACACATGTACCACCTATGTCTCAAGAATCTAAAATAAGACAAGAATCTAGTAGCACTCAATGGGTAGGTGAACCTTGGGTACCTTTGTGGGGGGTGATTCAAATGTTAGGTTTAACACACATGCATTATTTCCCCTAGAAGTCCAAGAGGACTCAAGTGAGGAATACTTTGATCCTTCTTCCATGGATCACCTTGAGAAAGAACACGTTATTGACCTAAGCGATATAATATATGAACCTTGTAATGAGGTAATGTCCTTAAATCCTTCCAATGATAACTTTCCAATTGAACCTTTAGCCTTAATCCATCTAGAGCTCATTGATTGGGTCCTAACCGAACCAAATGACTTATTATACTTTCCCAATGACCAAGCCATGGAACAATACCTAAATGCAGTTGAGCCCTCTTTCACTGAGGAGTTTGATCCAAGCATGATGATGGAAGAAAGGGTCTAACCTCTTAATCCCAAAGAAAAAAATAAAAAAAATAAAAAAATGAAAAGGTCTAGTGGTGAAAACCACCATGTGGCAGTTCTAGAACCTAGAAAAGAAAAAATAATGGATGTTTCTGAATTTGAAAACCCAATTGTGGCACCTAAGGAAGAAACGTTGGATACCCTACCATCCCATGAAGAATAAATATCTCCAATTCTTATTGATCCAACGGAAAAAGTCAATATTGGTACCAAATTAGATCCAAAATTCATACATCTAGCAACATTACTTACACCATCAGAGAGGAAGGAATTCATAAAATTATTTCAAGCTAAACAAGTTAAATTTGCATGATCATATGTAGACATGATCATATTAGACCCAATATTTATCATGCATCATTTGAATGTAAAACCTGGTGTGAAACCTATCAAGCAAAAGCTATGCAAAATGCATCCACACATAGCTCTGCTAGTCAAAGAAGAATTAGAAAAATTATTCAAGGTTGGATTTATAAGAGTTATAGCCTATGCAGAATGGATATCAAACATTTTACCTATCACCAAACATGACAAATCTATTTGCATATGCACAGACTTTAGAGACCTCAATCTTGCATGTCCAAAAGATGATTTTCCAATTCCAAGTATAGATGTTATAGTGGACTTAAGGGCATGTCATTCCATGTTTTCATTAATGGGTGGGTTTAGTGGATATAAAAAAAATCAAGATTTCACCCTAAGATCAAGAGAATACAGCCTTTACATGCCCTTGGGGTACCTTTTTCTGGAATGTAATGCCCTTTGGCCTCAAAATTGCCAGAGCCACTTACCAAATAGCAATAACCACCATATTCCATGATATGATGCACACCTTCCTAGAGGATTATGTGGATGATATATTAGCCAAATAAAATCAAATAAAGGATCATTTACACATTCTAGAGAAGATATTTAAGAGATTGGAACAATTCAAGGTAAGCCTAAATCCAAAAAATGTGCCTTTGGTATTCAATTCGGCAAGCTATTAGGGTACATAGTTTCTGCAAAATGAATAGAGGTGGATCCTGAGAAGGTACAATCAATCATGGAGATGGAAAACCCTAAAAACATTAGCCAAATGAGGTCACTTTAATGAAGGCTTCAATCAATAAGGAGATTCATTTCCCAATTGGCAGAAAAATGTCATTCGTTCACTAGATTGCTCCATAAAGATACTATTTTTACATGGGATGAAGAGTGTGAACAAGCCTTCACTTTGTTGAAAACATACTTATTCAATCCACCAATTTTGATTCCTCCTATCAAAGGAAAACCATTGCTTTTGTACATATTAGCAAGCGAGAGATCATTAGGAGTTTTATTGGCACAAGAAGATGATCAAGGAAAGGAGAGAGCTATATACTATTTGAGCCGCACTTTGATTAAATATGAATTGAACTATAGATTCATGGAAAGAGCTTGTTTAGTAGTGGTTTTTTCTTCACAAAAACTAAGGCACTATATGTTGATGCATAAGGTGAAGTTCATTTCTAAGATTGATCCTTTGAAATACTTGCTTAGTAAAACTGCCCTAACGGGAAGGATTACAAAATGGGTCATGGTTCTTAGTGAGTTTGATATTGAATATGTGGATCAAAAGGCCATCAAAGGAAAAGTTATATCAGATCATTTGGCTGAAAATCCTCTAGTTTCCACACATCCTATTCAAGTGGAATTTCCTGATGCAGAAATTGTTAATGTTGAAGCTAAGACATGGAAATTGTACTTTGATGGTTCATACACTCAAGGTGGTTCTGAAGCCAACATTTTATTGATTACCCCTCAAGGGTATACTATTCAAAAATCATACAAACTATTGTTTTCATGTAGCAACAACATTTTTGAGTATGAAGTTATATTCGTGGGTATCAAAATGGATTTAGAATGGAATATCACCAAGCTACAAGTTTATGGTGACTCTCAATTAGTTATCAATTAGGTCAATGATGAATATCAAATAAAAGATAAAAAATTGATGCCTTATAAGACTATGATTGATGCTTGGAAAATGTATTTTGTGTTGATAAGTTTTGAGAAAATTCCAAAAGAAAGAGTAGAGCTACAAATGCAATGGCTACCTTGGCTACCTTACTCCAAAGACCTAATTAGAATGCAAGGTATGAATTCTTGGTGGAAGAGTTGGCAAAACTAGATTTTAACCTTCCTGATGCCCAAATCATTGCCCTAATTGATGGACATGACTCACCTTGGTACGGACCTATCTATACATATCTTAAAGACCAATTTTTTCCCTTAGACCAAACCCGATCCCAAAAATGATAGGTCATAAGACAATCGGCTCGTTATACTATCCTTTCTAACACATTGTATTACAAAGGTCTTGAAATAATGTTGCTTAGGTGTCTAGAGGATGAAGGGTCTAAGTTATCTTTACGTGAGGTTCACGAGGGTATCTGCGGGTCACACTTGAGTGGTTTAAACTTAGCTAAGAAAATCCTTCGTATGGGGTATTTTTGGAAAACCTTAAAAAAAGATGCTTGTCACTTTGTGAAACTATGCACTAAATGTCAATACCATGGTGACATGATCCATGTACCTGCTCAAGAATTACATCCTTTTGTTACACCATGGTCGTTTTATCAATGGGGTCTGATTTGATTAGCATGATTCATCCACCCTCTTCTAATGGTCACAAGTATATCATCACGACAAAAAAGTATTTCACTAAATGGGTAGAGGTCATCCCTTTGACTACTGCAATGAGAAAATAGATCTCCATGTTTATCCTTAATCACATCATTTGTAGATATGGTATTCCTCATACCATAATCACGAATAATGGAAAACAATTTAAAAACATAGATGTGGATGAACTTTGTGACACTTTCCATATAACCCATCACTCTTCTTCCATTTACTATCCACAAGGTAATGGACAAGCTGAGCCTGCAAACAAGAATATTCTCAAAATATTAAAGAGATAGGTTAACAAATTAGGAAGATATTGGCATGTTCAAATCAACCTGACTTTGTGGACTTATAGAACTAGTATTCAAACACCAACAAGAGATACACCATTTTCCTTGGTTTATGGTTCCGAAGCCATTCTACCTTTAGAGGCTAAAATCCCATCCTTAAGAGTTTCATTGCAAGGATTAGTCATGGATGAGGATTATAGGGTCTCCCAACTTCAACAATTGGAATTTTTGGAGGAAAACCAAACACAAGCGTATGAGCATTTGAAGGTTTATCAGAACAGGATTTCAAGAAACTATAACAAGCACATCAAACCTAGAACCTTTCAAGTGGGTGACGTAGTGTTGCCAATAAACCCTGAAAATTAGGCAAAAAGAGAGAGAAGAAGGTTAAATATGAAGAAAATTGGCTTGGACCTTTTGTAATCACTTCCTCTTTTGGAACGAGAACCTTATAACTAGCCAATTGTGATAGAGAGGAGTTGCAAGAACCCATTAATAGAGTTCACCTAAAGAAGTTTCATACCTAATAATATGAAAGAGTATAAGAGGAAAGAGTATTAGAAGAGTGTTTTCTGATGATTTCAACATCACTTTGTACATGGGAAAGCAAAAAATACAAAACAAATGAGAAAAGTTTCAAAATCCCCTAAAAATGAGAAAATCAAAAGTTTAAAAATAATGGAAAAGCAAAAAAGCTGAAAAAGGAGAAAATTGAGCATGAAGAAAGCAAAAAAATTCAAAAATAAAAAATGGTTGTCTTGGTGAAAACCTAGAAAATAGGCGCCTTGATGATATCAAATTTTTTTTTTAAAAATAAAAATAAAATAAAAATAAAAATAATTGAAAAATAAAAAGGAAACTTGGTGAAAACTAGCAAATAGGTGCCTTGGTAGCAAAAAAAGAAAAAAAGAAAAGAAAAGAGAAATAAACCCAATGAGTGAAAACTTGGCAATCAAACGCCTTTTGTTGCCCTAGGTCTTTCCTAGTTGCATTTGTACATATTGCATTTCCATCATTTCATTTGTATATCCTCATTGCATCCATCATTTGTGCATAGTCATAATAACATCTTGAGTTGCATTGTTGCATTTTAGGTTTCATATTGCGCTAAGTTTTACACATGATCACATTTATCACTTGGGGGCAAAAGGATTGGATTTTGGTACAAATAGATTCAAAAAGTGCTACTTTCAGTCACATATCAGAGGGAATTGTCAAAGCTTTAGAGGAGAGATATTGTTGAACCTTTGATGGATATCATTGTTAAAAAACCAACTATTTGATCTTACAACTTGATCCTTGAACTTCATTGATTTTATTATTCAGGGTTAAAAATTGACATCACCTAAATGATCAAAATGTTTGGAAATTCTTATTTAAAATATTGATACAATACAAAACACTTGAATCTTTTTGATAATCTTTATTACATTTTTGTCATGTCTTTTTAGCTAATCGATGATGTTTTGACTAGATTGGCGATGATGGACACATGATATTTTCTTGCCTTTGAATGATTGTTTTGAGGGAGATCCACCAACTTATGTGAATTCGTCTAATGGCATGGTCATCAAAGAACCAATGGGGACTTTCATATAAGAAGGAGGTTTGACCTTTTTTTGGTTACGCAAATAGATACCTTGGCTACTTAGATCTTCCATAGCTTAATACCAAAATCCACTTACAACATTGAATCTGATGAAACCAGTATTCATACTCCCATAGTTTGTTATTCAACTAGTGAGGGTTGTACTAGTTTCCCAAAGGTTACCAAAAGCGATAAAAAGTGGTATTCATATCATCATGATGTGGTCAATGATGGTTGTACTTTCTTTCCAGTCCCACAATGCTAAATGATTAAAATATATCTCTTTTTTAGTTCTTTCACAAAAAAGCTAGTGACAATTAGTTGCATTACATTGCATTTTCATGTTAGATTAATTGTATTATTTAAAGGATTTTTCCAACTAAAGGGGGTAAATTATTCATTATCTTGATTCATAAAATTTTTTGGGGGGATTCAATTTTCAATTATACTTGGTTCAAATCAATGATGCAATGATTATCTTTTACATTCATTCATAACATTAATCATTAATCATTATTTATTATTATAGAAAAAAATCACAAGAAATGAAGAATTAAATTATTATTCAATTGTATACATATACAAGTGCATTTCACATAAAAGTTGCATACATAAAATTCCAAAAACATAGTTGCATTCATTTTAAGATTACACCATATTAAATTATTTGCATCCATTTATCCATATACATTAAATCATTGCATTGCATCCATTCATGAAATCAGAAAAGAATATAGAAATAGTTTGCATTAATTATTTGCATCCATCTATCTAGGTCATATATAAGATAAAATGCATCCATAGCATATCAAAAGTAAATGCATCATAAACATCATATAGATCTGCATATAAAGATATCTCACATCAACACATCAAAAGAATCAAGGAAGATAATCATATAAATGTCCATCAAAACAGGATCCATAACATCTGTATATCAAGATACAATATCATCGACAAAATAATACATCAACAAAGTCCTGATCAATTCAATAAACATGATACATGATACATCTCAAAAATGTGGATCAATATCCAGTATCTATCTCAAGACCTAGCAGGGGCACCTGATCCATCATCTGTACCAGATCCATCTCCTATCCCATCATGCCCTCTATCACCTGACCTATCCTCTATAGTATGAGGAACCTGGCTGGGGCTCACAACACTAGGCATCTAGGCCATCATAGTCATGACTGTTGTATCATAGTAGCCACCTAATCCAGTCAACCAACTACTGTTGTCATACCTATCTATAATGTCTGCACATCCTGAGTCAAGGCATTTATTTCCTAAGGATCCTGGGGTACCTGTGGCCCTTGAGGTTCCTGGGGAGCCTGTAATCTAACTTGTAGTACAACTAAAATCTGAGGAGGCATCTGTTGTGCCAGAATCTATCCTCGTACTTGAGGAACCTATTGCGCATATATCTATGGAGGAGCCTGTCCTCTTGGAACCTATCTCATAGCTGCTATATGTGCCTATCTCCCAACTCTCTACCTCTTTTGACTCCATCCTACTGCTGGTCTAGGATCTAACAAACTTGGTCCTTGTACCTGTCTAGGCTTATCAAATTCCCTACCTCTCACCCTAGCATGTCCACCCTATGTCCGAGGTCCAATCTATCCTCCACCAATCACCTTGGGAGCTCTCTGCACTATAGGGGCTTATCATCTTGGTCTACCACCATCACCTCCATCTCTGCCATCATCATCTTAATTCTCATCTATATCAGGGATAGGCTTAGCAGGATCTATAAATCTCATAAATTTATGGCATGCAAACCGCTCTTGGTACTCCATGGACATACCCGCATCAGAAACATGGTCCAACATATCCCATCAAATGAAACTCAATCTGTCGATCTCATGGCCAGCATACTAGAAATCAACCTGTGCACCCACATAGACCGCTCAGCCTATACTCATGCATATAAGGCCATACCCTGGGGCATGTCTTGTACTCAGCCGTGCTTCCTAGAAACTCATTCAAAGCAGAATCTCTGTATCACAAGTGGTGATCGACCAATCATCCACCATAGAGATAACATATATGGGAGCTCATCATCATCCTCCCACCATCCCTCACATCCAAGATATGGTATCCATATGACCTGATCAATATGATCTATCATATGACGCCAATAATCTATTTTTCTCATATCATGTTGGACAACCATCCCATCATAAAGAAATGCATATGGTCATCCACAGCCTCAAACACAAGCTGCTATCGGTCTCATAATAAGGATGTTCTCCCATATCCATAACTATAATAATATTGCACCAGCTAACAAAGATGCACTTACTCTGTAAACAACCTCATGCAAATCATGGTATAACTATGCCAAGACACACGATCCCCAATCAAACTATCGAGGTTGTGCAATCAAATCTTTCCAAATACATCCCCATCCAACTGAGAATCCTAGACCTCATTGATCAAGAAGTAATAAACCTCTTATCATAGCACCTAGAAATGCTAGCAATGTCAGAAAAGAAGCAAACTGCGCCCATGTAATCGTGTCATCTCTGATAATGTAATCCTCAAAAATGCCTCTACACAAGCTTCCATCATACAATGAATCATAATATACTCTCTCTCCTTGAGTCAGGATGCAGAGTAGTCTATAGAGATCCTTGAGAGTGATCATTATCTCACCGAGTGGAAGATGGAAGGTATTATGGTCAGAGTGCTAACGCACTGCCACAACTATCAATAAACCTCAGTTCAGCTAAAACTGTGGAATATCTAGAAGGAAGCTCAATCATGCAAATCTCTAGATCTGTCAACTCATGGCATAAATAAACAATCAAAGATGCTAGATTTCATACATACAACTTACAAAAATATGCCTTTTTTGCAAATCAAGGGAATTATATCAATATTTTTCTATCAGTGGATCATTCTACATTAATCAATCTAATTCAATCAATGCTTTTCTCTTTTTTGAGCGCTTCAACTTATTGTTCCTAACTCTAGATCTTGAGGCAGGACCAATATGATCAGTTATCCTATCCATTAGTATTTTATCCTATTAGATTGACAAATCAAACATCCATTATTATCATTATCCTAATAGCCTCATCACTTGTTTTCATTACTAAAACAAATCTATATATCTTGGAAATCAATCCGTTAATCCAGACAATCAATTAGTAATCAGTTTGAATGTTCTAAATCAAGTTTTTCATCAATTTTCATGTAGGCGTCACTTGCCTAAGTGTAGGCATCATTTCATGCCACATGTCATTTCAAACATCATACACATCATTTAAATTATCAGAGGTGTTACTTTACAGTATACATGACATTTTAAAAACCTAGGCATCATTTAAGATTTCACAGGTGGCATTTAAATCATACATTTGTTGAAGGGTTTGCTACGTGACATTTTAATCATTGATTTCCACTTTTTACCTAGCTACTAGGCAGTGTTTTAATACCCTACGCATCATTTCATCACGTAGATGCAGCGTTTAACAGCCCTAGGCGTCACTTAAACTATCTTAGCTAAAATTTTGCAAATTCTGATCTTAAAAACATGTTTAAATGCAATAAATGCATTATGAAGGTCAAAACCACTTACCAGAGATCCATAGTCTAATGGTCTCTGATACCGGCGTCCTCACTTGAACCGATGCTCTCGAATAGGGACCACCATCACTGTCAATTTCACCATGATCAGAGTAAAATCTCTATGATAAAAATTAAAAATGAATAGTAAATTTGGGATTTTCAACCTATTTAAAATAGACATTTATTAATCAAATTGGACAAAATTCAATTTAAATCAAAGGATAAATCAAATAATGACATCAAATGATCAAATACAAGCCTAAAGGTATCAATCAAACTATATAATTGATTTTAATCAATTAATTGTATAGTTTAAATCAAAAATCAAATTGAACCTATTCCCCTACATGGCTAATTTAATTAATTCTAATATCATTCAACATGAATTTGAGCAGCCAATGGGAATTAAGAACACAAAGCACATGGATCACTCCTAAATTTTGAATCTCAATCACTCATTTTCAACTTTGAATCTCAATCACTCAAATTTGTCCCTTTGTCCAAATCTTTGAGACAACCATTTAAATTGTCCCCCCGTTTGAAACCATCTCAAAGCCTTTCACCTAACCAAGGATTAATCATGATCAAGTAACTCTACCCCCTACACTTGGGAATTTACTATAAATACAAGCCATTTTTAAGCATAATGATATCCTAGAAATTTGAATGCAAATTATCAAACCTCTTGTCATTTTCATAGCAATTTGAACATAATTGAGAGATTATCATAGTATTTTAGCATTATGGAGATCATTTTGAGTGCATTTGGATCCAATATCATCATAATTTGAGAGAATTGAGCTAGATTTAGGCATACTTTTATCAATTTCTTATTCTAGGATTGTCACTAGTAGATATTAAGGTTGAGAGCTCTATTAGCATACTAGTTAGAGAACCATGAGATGCTTATTGATTTAATTACAATTAGTTAGCTTAAATTTTCTTTATTTATTCCATAGAATTATAGCTAAATAAACTAATCTTGTGAAGGTGTAATTCATTCACACACAGTAGGTTAGAAAATCACCCATGAGAAGAAAGAAACAAGGAGGAATATTTGTTTTAATAAATTATGTTTAAGCCAATTGGAAAAATGTGAATCCATTTATTTGTAGGGTTGTCGAATGAGAAAAGAAAATTTAGTCAACAAGTGTTAAATAATGAAGCTAAGCCCAAACACAAGAATCTACACTATCAAGGACATTGTACGGTACATAAAAGGACAAGATTGTTAGGAGCTTGATGAGATGAACAAAAAAGATCAATTTTTATGAAGAAGATTATAGATTAACAAAAATAAACATTAGCATAGACACAAATTGTTAATATATTCTTTTATATACTTTTGCATATAAATATAGACAATCATTAACACTGACTAAGTAAATATAGAAAAAAAAAATATATATTTTATTTAAAATCCATAAGTTAGTGTGTGTGTGTATGTATGTATGTATGTATGTATGTATGCATACATACATACATACATACATAAACTAACTTATGGATTTTAAATAAAATATTACAATATTTTTGTATATTTACATAGTCAGTGTTAATGATTGTCTATATTTGTATGCAAAAGTATATAAAAAAATATCTTAAACGTAGAAAACAAAATGTTGTATCACATTTAAATCAACATAAATGATGTAGGAGAAACTTTTAAACCAGTAGAAAGTTTTTAAATGACTGAGTTGTGTTCTTCATGTTAATAAACATTATTACCAAGTTATATTATTTTTGTATGATATTTTTCAACAAGATATAATAATATTCACATAAAGTCCTAAAAAATTATTTACTATCCTTCTTTATCATGTATATTTGAGATAATGCTTTAGACATGTGACTTATTATCCATACAAAAAATATCAACAATAATCATGTTCCATCAACACTGCTATCTTTCCATGCAAAGTGATCCTAAATTTAGAGGTTTCAAAATTTCTACCTAAACCAAGTCACACATATCTATGAGTAGTTTTATTTTAAATGGATTATTTAGCCACACTAAATATTCTAGCTTAAATAAACTCTACAAAATAAAATGGAAGGACATGTTACCTCCATCAGTATGCATGTCATTTATACTCACACCACAAAGATGCACTAACTCACTAGGTCAAACAAGCGATGCATTAACTCTCTACAATTAAAGCCACAAGGTCAATTTATACACTATATCAACTCCCATGTATATAGAAAGAAGTTATAGATATAGAAAGAAGTTATCTTCATTGGTCATTGGTCCCATTTTGTACTTTCTCTAAATCTCCAAGCACGATCTTTAAAGATCTACTTTTCATAAGAAATCAGTTGGAGAAGTTCTTCATTATCTCATCTATCTCAGTAATAGACATTGTGGGTTTAACTAGAATTAGGGATCTCTCCTTCATTTTCTTTTCAATATTCGATGCATACTTCCATCTTGCATCAAATTTATTATACAATTTAATAGTTAGATGGTTAACAAATTCAATCGATGTGAGCTTGAACTTGTACAAAGTAAAAACAACTACCTCTTCTATGTTGGCTTTATCTTCTTCATTCTGGTCATTATACTTCATATATATGATTCCTATAATTCCTCCATTTTTCTTAAGTGACTCAAGTGACTCATCTAGAGTCATTTTCAATCGGCTTGTGCTTATATTCTTATGTTTTCTTATATCTTGAGTATCAGTCTCATTGTATTCTTGTAACTTCAATTTTCTCCTTGTCTGAATGATAAATTTCTTACTTTTGACGTATGTTTTACCTTTTGGTTCTTTTACTTCTGATTTCCTTTTTCTCTTGGTTTAATTGTGGACCTTGTGTTTGGTCTAGTAGTTTTAGTACTCGGTGAGGCCCTCATTTCTAGTGTATTCTTTCATTTTGTGTCAGAAGGTCCAGCCTCATCAGCTTCTTCATCAAATCTGAGATTCCTTGATAGTTTATCAATCATTTTATCTATCCTCCTTTGGGATTTAGGTATTAGGGTTCCTTGTTTTCTCTTCTCTTTAACCTCTTCATAAGTGTCATATCTAGTGGCTCTCCTGTCAATAGGCTTTTCTGACAAAATATAAATTTTTTTAGATGCAATGTCTATGTCCATCTCATATCCCATAGGTTATAGCCAGATACTCCTTGACTCAATTTCCTTGATAATGTATGTGTTGGTGTCAACTTAAAAATAAATAGTATCATGATATTTCTCAACTAATAGGGGTGGGATCATGAACTTCTTATGCATCTCAACTTGAAACTTGAAAAATTATTCGTTCATTACCATGTCATGATTTTCACCTAGGCTCAAAATGTAATCATTTATTTTATATATGATAGGCTTCTCAACACTCCATATAACATCACCAATAGATGGGAAGAAATTTTGAAAATAGAAAAATATGCATATCAGTAATGATCCAAACTTCAAAGTGTTTTCCTTTGCTTTCATTATGTTATTCATGTTATCTTATAATTTCTTTAACAAAATATCAAAAATATCAATCTGCATGTTCTTCTTCACAACGTCATATGCCAAATCTATAGCTCCACATGGTATGATGTCAACTCTTGAAGATTAAAACACTTGGTAGGATATGATATTGCACACAAATTTCAGCATGGGGTCTTTAATAGTAAATGTTTTCAGACCTCTTTGATCCCAATTTTCCTTTGTGAATTTACTCAATTTATCCTTCTCGATCTTCCTTATAGCCTTTGGCTTATCTCCAATCAGGTAATCAGTTATAATGTGTAGAACATGTTTTGTTAACTTCACTGGTTGGTTAAACCACTTGAAATGGTGATGAACTTGGATAAGAACCATTGGATAAGTACTTTCCATAAGTAAAAGGCATGTGTCAAACCTTTGGTTTCCAACTAAATATAGTCATCCTTCAACTTTCTGTTCACACATAACTTCTAAAATGACGCATCAATCTCAGCTTTGCATTATATGTTCCACTTTACAATGGATGAACACTAGCACATATTCGATCGAGATAACCCCTGGTGGAAGATGTTAGAGCTCTTGTCTTCTTAGGTTCTTTTTCTATTGCTAGACATACTTTGTACTTAGGGCTCATAGGTTCAACATTTTCCACAACAACTTGATTTTTAAGTTTAGGTTCCATTCTTTCAAATTTCTCTACTAGATTCACTTAGGGATTTTTTTTTCTTAGCTCATTTATAGAAAAAATACTAGGCAAACACAAAATAATACTCAAATGCACTCAATTGATTGTATAATAGATTAAAATAGTTTAGGAGTACCTTGTTATTCGATCAAATTTTCTTGAAGACTCAACTCTACAAATTTTCTCATAATGCTCTAGAAAATGGTAAGTAACAATACTAGACGATGAGGTCTATTTATGGTTTTTTCTAGGTTTAGGGTTTCCAATAGTCATAAAAATAACAATTAATGCTCCACCAACTTACTTTACCAATTACCTTTACCATTTATTTTCACCGAATGATACAACATTATAATTCATTTCACCGAATGAATATGAAACATAAACTCAACAGTATGTATCCAAATGCATCTAAGTATGCTAATATGGATCTATGAATATATATACTAGGAACCAATTATTTTATTGTTTATGATTATCATACTACATGTGTAAAATTAGGGTAACAATTTTGGTGACCTTCTGTTGGATGTATACCAGCTAGACATGGACTATAGACCTTATTCATTGGGAAATGTTGTCAAAACTAGAACATACAAATTAAACCTTATTGAAATGAAAATGCAACATAAACTAAGACTCATGTTCCTTTAAGGCACTTTATCAAAAATGAAAACCTACAAACACCTAGTTCTTGACAACACTTATTGAAATGAAACTCAAACTAAAAGTACTAACCCTCAAATCAAGGCTTGAGGAAGATCCCATTGACTAGGAAAGGCAAGATCTCTCTATCTATGGTGGATAGATGAAAGGCATTATTCTCTTTACATTCAGTGATGACAAATGGGCCTAACCAAAATTTTTCAAACTTATCATGCTACCATGTTCTACTTTTCAACACATCCCATTTAATAACTAGGTCACCCTCCTTGAACTCTCTAGGTGTATCCTTCTTGTCAAAAGACATCTTAGTCTCATTCTTCATTAGCTCAATTTTCCTTAAGGTTGTGTTTCTTTTCTCTTCTAGCTGTAACAACTCAGTAAACCTTAGCTTAAGAGGATCTTCCTCTTCAAACAACATCATATGATCAGCTAATTGTAGGGCTAGAAACTCAGTATAAATTGGTAACCTTTCTTCCTTACAATAAACTAATACATAGGGTGAGCTGGTAGTGATCTGATTTGGTATAATTATGTCCATCCATAAGGCTACATTGAGTTTTGAATGTCAATCCTTCTTGTTCTCCTATAGAGTCCTTTTGATAATCCTTATGAGGTTCTTATTAGTAGACTCAACAAGTCCATTACCTTGAGGGTAATAGTTAGATTATGTATTCAGATAGATCCCATTCTTAACAACCCATTCCATTATTTTAGAACCAACAAAAGCCAATGCATTATCATAAATAATTGATTGATGTACCCCAAACCTGGTTATAATGTCTTCATAGAAGTTGAGAACATCAGATCCAGTTGATTCCTTCAATGCAATAGCTTCATTCCACCTTAAGAAGTAGTCTATAGTAGTCAAGATCCATTTGTGACCTGCACTAGAATTAGGGTTAATAGGGCCTATGAACTCTACTCCCCATTTGATAAATGGTTGTTCAACAATTATAGGCTTTAGTGGCAATGTTGCTAGCCTTTGTTTTCCTGCAAAAAAAGCACATTTTTTACATCTTCTTTCCCAAGAATGGGCATCCTTGAATAAATCAAGCCAATAATAGCCTAGCCTTAATACCTTCTAAGCTGTATTTTTAGGATTAAAGTGTCCTCCACACTATCCATCATGAAATTCAGATAAAATTTTGCTTTGATCAACAATATCAAAACATTTTAGAAACATTCTAGAGAATTATTTTCTATAAAGCATACCATTTATAAAAACATAAGGAATAGATTGCAATATGAAATACCTCCTTTTGGTTTGATCAAAACCAGTTGGACATTGTCCAATTACCAGAAATCTACTCATATCAGTCAACCAGGTTGCTGGTTGATCATGAAGTACAGGATTGTCTTGAAGTAAGACAACCTCCTCATTTCTTTCAGTTTCTTCCTCATTTTCTGCCATTTGTGCACACAAAAATTTGACTCTAACCAACTTGGTTACATGAATATGCACATCATATTCCATAACTCTTGTGATCCATCCTTCTCTTTTCTCATTTACATCTTTGTTCAACAGAAACTCTTTAATGCTAGGATGTGCAACCATTAGATGAACTTTATTTCTAGCCACCAGATGTTTAAACTTATTTAAAGATTTAATAATATCAAGTACATGTTTCTCAATAAAACTTTACCTTTGTTCATAGTCATCCATTCCTTTGCTGAAAAAGGAAACTGGCTCCTCAAGATTGTCATCATTCTTCTACACCAACAAAGTTGAAATATTATCATAGCCTCCAAAAGCATATAAAATAAAGTATTTAGAAAAATCAGGGTTAGCTAATGTAGGGGCTGATGATAGGGCTTGTTTGATCTGCTCAAAACTTTATTTTCCCTCCTTAGTCCAGCTGAAAGGTACATTCTATTTCAGCATTGCAGTTAAGGGCTTTAATAAATTGGCAATGTCTGAAATAAAGTGTCTAACAAAATTAATTCTACCACTAAAACTTTGCAGCGCATTATTATGTTTTGGCAAAGATAAATCCAGAATTGCATAGATTCTTTTAGGTTCTATTGAATTGTACCCTCTTTTGAAACTTGATACCCTAAAATCTTACCCTTGTGATTGCAAAAACTAAATTTTTTGGGTTAAAAGAGATTCCAAAATCTCTGCTTCTTTGAAGAACTTCCCTTAAATGGCCTATATGTTGATCTACAATTTTGTTGTAAATAGCAACATCATCCAAGTAAACCAAAACAAACTTGTATATCAGATTTTTTAAAGCCATGTCTATAGATTTTTGGAATGTGGCTCTTGCATTTGATAAACCAAATGACATTCTTTTGTATGCCATTGTTCCCCATTTGGTGGTAAAGGTTATATTAAACTAATCGTCCTCTTTCACTAATACTTGGTTGTAACTAGAATAACCATCTACAAGAGAAAACCTTTTAGAATCAGAGAGATACTGTAATATTTATTCCATGGATGGAAGAGGGTGTCTATCTTTCAGAGATGCCCTATTAAGGTCTCTAAAATATACACATAGTCTAATCTCCCCAATTTTCTTCCTCACAGGAACTAGATTTGAAACCCAAGATGTATGGTTGATTGGGAAGATTATTCCAATATTCAGCACTTTATTCAACTCTTTAAGCATTAGGGTATGTGCAAGATCATGAGGGGCCAAAAAGTGGCAATGTGAAAAAAATTCACTTTTCACTCATCCAAAAGCGTATGAAAATGTTTGTTGACTTTTTAGTAGGTCTCGGTGTCAGTACACCTGGAAAAACTTGACACCAAAGCACAAGCCTAATTGTGTACCCAAAAATATCAGGTACCCAAAAAAATTGGGTACCAAAATTTTTCCGGTACCCAAAAAAATTGGGTACCTGAAACTTGTGGCATTTATCAATACTCGCGAGCTATTTTCCTCATTTCTCTCATCATTTTGGGATTGGAAAATGGCTCTAGATATCCTATACACGATATTTTTGGGTATCTAATTTATCTAACAACAAATTCAACTCTGCAGTATATACGATAAGTAAATTCTTGGTATATTTTGATTAATTTATTTTATTTTGATGTTAAATGTAGTTATTTTGGTTGAAATAGGGTTTTGTATTAATTGTTTTAATAATATATGAAATCAATTTGAAGTTTGTATTTATTTTTTATTTAATCAGGCATGGCTGACAACAATGAAGAAAATAACCCTCCCCCACCAAATAACGATCCCCAAAATAATCCAAAACCACTTAAAAACCCTAGATCTTTAGAGGATTGCATGCAAGAGAATTTGAAAACTATACGGGGCTTCCAAAACACATCAGAATATACCAAAATTAGGTCCCATGCTTTCCACCCTGGTGCTACCCTAAATTTTGATAATTTAGAAGTCCCAATCCATTATTAAGAATCATGTTTCTCCATAAAAAAAAAAAGATCAAAGGAAGGAAGCTTTATGAATGTTGTCAAAGTGTGCTAATAAAGAAATGAATGTTGTCCATGAGAATCGTGGCATCGTATTCGGGAGATCCAAAGTATTACATGATCAAAATTATGTGTTTGATAGAGGAAAGTAGCAGTGTTCAATTTTTGGGGGGGAGACCTAGGGCCACCGAATTTCACTTTGCATCAGATTAAGTGTGGATACTTGGTCTGCTTCTCTAGAGATAGCTGGAATCTCGTTATGCTCATAGGGAGCATACGTCTCTAGAAAGAGCCACTGGTGGTACCCTAAATCTTGATAATTTAGAAGTCCTAATACATTATTAAGAATCATGTTTCTCCATAAAAAAAAATATCAAAGGAAGGAAGCTTTATGACACAAATAAATAGAACTAACTAATCGAAGCCTTCAAAAAAAGCTGGAATTTAGCCCTACTACAAAGATGATTTAGATAGAGGATAAATATGGTCGAATTTTAAAAATCTAAAAAAGAACCAGCTTGGGAAATCAAATTTCCTATCTCTAGCAGAAATATTAGCTTTTCATCAGGTGTTTTGGATTTTTGACCAAAGCCGAATCCAAAAGTTAGGCAGTTATTTTTTAGTTAGTTTATTGTTTTTTTCAAAATAATTTATAATAAGAGTTGTGTCTTTTCACCCTAAAAAGGTGTGAAAGCCACTCAAACACACACACACACACACACACACACACACACACACACACACACACACACACACACACAC